>JAPDSC010041040.1:134404-153953 GCA_026290005.1 Latrodectus geometricus
TCTATGTATGTATTAGATTGAGACTGAACAGTATCCAAAGTATTATCACTTTATTAATATGGTTTTCTATTTATGAAAGGTCTATACAGAAAGCAAAAGATATAGAAAAATACGCTTAGTTGTAACAATAATTATTATTTATTAGGCTATTTAAAATGCTGTATAAAAGTACCCTGATCAGCCAAAACAATGGAACACATTTCAAAACTCGCAAATGATTAAAAATTTAAAATCAAAGCTCAACTATCATTTTAATCTGATTAGACACAAATTAATCATATCTTTCAATCAATAGTCAAAGAAACAAATAAATGCATCTTGAAAAAATAATGAACTATTTTTTCTAAAGAAACAGCAACGATTGAAATATCTATGTATAAAAATATAAGTGTTAATGAGGCATACACACATGTAGTTAACTTTAGTTAATATATTTGAATAGAATTCAAAATGGTAAAGTATGTACAAACAAAATGTGATTTTACTGAATGCACACAAGAAATAATTTATTTAAAAGGAAAGCTTTGAGCATTAATAATTTAAGCTTTATTTAGAAGTGATTTATTATAAAATTTATTTGAAATCTGGTGTTTTATTTAAAACGAATCTATTCAAAATTCATTAGATATGCAATTTATTTTTAATGTTTTGATAATTTTTTCTCCATGAAGGATATTTTTGTCAAAACAATTTGTAAGGCTAGAGAAATTAAAGGTATAGTTATTTATAGAAGCTGTTATAAAGTAAATTGGAAGAGTGCGAGATCTAGTATATATTATCAAGTATAAGAAATTCTAAAAAAGGTATCGAAGATAAAATTCCTTTAAATAGCACTATGAAGTTAATAATTAATATTTGACAGTTTGGTAATTTAACTTCTATTTTTAAAATGTTTTGCGCATAGTAAAAAAATTGTCCATTAAATCATCATAGATTATATTAGCTGCCATTTTGCTGCTATAAGAATAATCTTTTTACGAGTCAAAGTAAAAATTATGGAATAATATACTGATACTGAAAAACTAAAATTTAGAAATAAATAAATTCAAAAATTTTTGTGTTATAGAAATTTTAAACATATGCGTACAATTTTTTGATTCAGTTCCAATTGCAAAATAATGTAAGTGAGCAAATATTATTCTTTTAGGTAAATATATTTTATAAAGTCAAATCTGTGATCAAACAACCCTCCTGATTCGGCTTTAGGATGGAATTGTAGTTTTGTTTTACTCAAGAAACTGTTAATCATGTTTTAATATGATCATAATGTTATTCAAAATTGATTTTTATTGATTTTGATGTTTCTTACCTTCAACTTGTGTCGTGATATTAATTGGAGCACTTGGCTTGCTTTTACCAATCGCATTTTCAGCAACCACTCTTAATTGATAAGTTGTAACTGGCTGCAAGGCTCTCAGAATGGCAATGCTTTCTGATCCTGAGACAATCAGTTGTGACGTATGGCCCTTCCAGCTTTCTAAATTACACACATACCAGTGAATACAAATCTCACTTTTTATATATTTATTATAAAATAGAGAGAATTGATAAAAAAAAATAATTAATAAATTTCATAAATTCTGGAATAATATCCCTAAAATTTATAAAAATAAAGGCAACAAAATCCCACTACATATCTTCAAAATATTTCATGATATCTTAAAAATATAAAAATAATTTTAACATTTGTATTTATGATAATTTTTAGCATAGTTGATTAATATGATTTTATCTCTAATTTAAGCTGTGTTAGACGAAAACTTATAGCCTTTAGAATACATTTATCATTGTATTAGTTTCTTGAGACATTTATCAAATTTGTTGCAAAATCAGTAATTTATCAATTTATTTGCGTGAACTGAAATGATTGCTGAAAAATGTCTAGTGTTTAAAGGTTATTAAAAATTTAAAAATCCATATTTTTAATTAAATCTAATCACAATGTATTCAGTAGTATGTTACAATTTTTAGTGCAATTGTTAAAGCGATGTATTTAAAAATAGCACACTAGAAACATTCTTATAATAGCTTTTGATTTAAATATTACTGAAAATGAATGATCATTTTTTTGAAAAGAAATAAGTTGGCAGTTCCATGTAATCGACAAATTGTTTGAAAATGTTACTTGTTTCCCTAAAAAAATGTTTCTCGTAAATAAAAGAAATCCCTTATGGAAATTTCTATGAGTAATTCTGTGGAATTCTAATACATTTTCTTTAATAAAAATCGATTTATATTATTTTGGCTTAAGTATTCCTATAAGACGATATAAAAACGGATATATTGCGTTATGATGAAGATAATGAAATTAAAAAAAGATATTTTTATTCAGTCTTTTCCACCCCAAAAATTTACTTTCTTAAGATAGTTTTATGATGTTGATTAATATGTAATAATCCATAGTATGCATGTTCATTAACTAAATACATGATGCTTATAAAAAATTTCATAAGTACTATATTTTTTGAGTTTAAAAATTTAAAAACAAATTTCTAATTGTTTTCCAGCTGCTATATATGAAAGGACTTTCTTAGGTGAATAATTTTACCATTTGCAATTATAAATTTGTTTTGATTTTTATGACGCAATACATTTGTAATATTGAATTCTTAGTTAAAATAATTATTATTTTGATGTCTTTAAAACACGGATAAAAGAATCGGTTAAATCTGATTATTAAAAATAATAAAGTCTTCTAAAGTTTTAAAGAGAATTGTAAAATTCCAAGTAAATTTCAAGTAATAATGATTCAAAATGAATAAAGAAACAAAAAAAAAGAGTATGGAGTATTTAAAAATTATAATGTTTATTTTACTAAGAAGACTAAATCCGTTGCCTTAAGACTTAATGATGTTTTTGATCAAAAATTATTTGGAATAATTATAACTTAGATAAAAGTAATTGTATTAGATTGGAAAATTAATTTGTTTATTTTTTACAGTTTGTTAAAAATAAAAATAATCATATTAAGATGATTATCTTCAAATGTTTCATTTCAAAGTTTCTTTTGAAAAACTAAGAAAATGACTGCTTAATTTAGCAGACACAAAATTTTCATAATTCACTCAATCATAGTAATATTTTGCATTGTTTTAATTAACGTTGGTTTATTAATACTGTAATGTTTTTTAATCGAAAAGTGCTCTCACTCATGATGATTAGATTTTCAAGAATGGAACATCCTTAGGCGAATCATTGAATAAATAAAGAATTCCTGATCATTTATTTAATGGCAATTTCAGTAATGTCATCAAGTGGATACTTAATCCGTTGAAGCACTAATATGAAGTTTAATGTAATGCAATAGTTTATATTTGAAGCAACAATTTACACAATACTCAGTCATTACTGATATTTATGATTCAGAATTAAAATGAGAGTGGAGTAATTGACTTTTTAATTTCATAAGACTTCAATTATTTTCAGTTTGAAAATTAAGCAAAGAATTTCCCTTATAGAAATAAAATGAAATCAATGCGATTAACAGAACTATAACTGTTTTGATGAGATATTTTTGCTGATTGAAAAACTCGAAAAAATGAAATATTTTTTGATCATTTTAATAATAATCATGCTTTGTAAATGAATAAGAAAGCTTAAAGTAATTAATGTTGTAGTAAAATCTTTAATTTTGTTCTGAAAAGATTTTCTTAATCAAAATTTTATTTCAAGATAAAACTTTGACAGTGATAATAGTAATTTGATAAACAGTGCATTTATTTTTTACCTAATTTCCTACATCAAAATAATGCTTCTACAAATGTTGTTTCGTTATTTTTCTTTGTATAATAGTTCTTAGGACATTTATATCTAAATGGAGACCATTCTCAGCAAATAATGATTGAGAAATTGTTTGATATGAGTCATGGTAGTCTACTATAGTTTGGTTCTCACAATAAGCGCTTTTGACAGCCGAAGTTGATGAGAATTATACTACGTGTGCCAAACATTTTTATATTAAAAAAAAAGTTCAAAATATTGAAATTTATTTTAGGACACGTGATGAGTTTGATACCCTCCACTTAACTGCTTTTCAACCTACTCACACTATTGCTCCTCAAACTTACTATTCTAAATAATAGAGCGACATTAGAGTAAACAGAAAATTCAAAAGCATAGGCCCTTACTTATTGAAATTTGATTATTCTAGATACTGAAATCTTTACAATGTGGACACGAATGAACAATGTAATCTTAAAGATTATTGAAACTAATTTTTGTAATTATAGCAACTTAAGCTACAGTTGTAAGATTTATTAATCTATAACAATTTGTGAGCAGTAAAATATTAGTTTGGGGAAAAAGTAATCCATTATTTTTTCGGTAGACGTCTGTAGTGATCGCTATCTCGTGAGGTATCTATCAAACAATTTCAGATTTATGTTTGTTGGAAAGGTGACATTTGACACTAAAATATCCTCTTGCGGTTTTTTGTTTGATTAATTCAGTTACGAGTACAAGATTTTAAAAATGGAAGACAACAAACAGAAAATTCGATACATTTTCGTTTTTCTCTTGTAACGGCGAAAAAGATATCCGGGTGGCTAAAATTGTAAAAGGTGTTTATCGTCCTATAACAACCAGTTACGTACAATTTTTGTTTCGTCGATTCCGTTCGGGTAATTTTGATGTTAGAGATGCACCTCGCATCGTCGAAAATGTCTATAAAATAAGAAAAATGATCGAAGTTAACCGCATGTCAGCAATCGTAACGCGCAAGACCTAAAAATCTACATGAAAGCTGCTTTAAACCTTTTTACAAAGTAAATCCAAAAGAAGTTACATTAAGTTCACGTAAAAATAACGTATTTCTTTTTCCCCAACCTAATATTATTACAGCTTTTTCTATATTATGACAAACCATGTTTATGATAGTGAGTTAATTTTGATTCTCTAATAATCTATGCTTAAAAAAAATTAGTTGCGAATTTTACATTGCTGAAATTGACAGTCTTGACTTGACAGCATGTCAGCAGTCGTAGCTTCGCACAAGACCTAAAAATCTACAGGAAAACTGTTTTAAGCCTTTTTACAAAGCGAATCTGAAAGAAGTTACAAAAAGTTCACGTAAAAATAATGGATTTCTTTTTCCCCAATTTAATATACAAATGAGCATATTCAGAACGTGATTATTTTGAATTTATAATAGTTTGAAATTTCTAATTTGTAATACGTTTAAAACTATAAATTTGTTATTTTGAAAAATAAAATTGAAATTTAATAATGAAAACAACTTTAAAAAATTTGTTTCTCAATTTAAAATGGGAAAAATATATCAATTTAAAGCAAAACTTTTATGCATTCAAATTAAAAGAAATCTGAGCGATTATTTTTAGGATAGTATTCGCAACATGTCTTGAAGTATCGGAATACATAAATATATAAATTTTCAAAATTTGAAGAATTCACCCATTTTTTAAGGTAATTGTAAATGGTTATTTCGAATTTCATTATGCCTATCACAAATTTTTGTATTCAAAACAATTTCAAACATGATTTGTTAATCTTACTGAAGAAATGTAGCTTCATTTATTTTCATTTACTACATTTTATTTATTAAACCAAATAAAGGTTAATTTTTAAAATTTTTATGCAAAAGAATGATTAAAATGAGATCTAAAATTATTTATTATATTGAAAAAGAAATTTTAATACTAAAACTAGCTTATATGAAGAGTTCGGAATCAAGCGTATCATTTCGCATGTTTGGTAAGTTTTCAAATCATAGAGGTACAAATGCTAGAAAGGTTAGTGGTGGCCATCTCAGGAAAACAAATGCAGCGGATGATCAATATATCGTCGTGCATGTGAAAAGTTCCAGAAATCAGTAAACAAATGTTGTTGCTTACCAATGTATCGACAATCTAAAGATTTATTATGTCTAAACGCATTCACAAAAAACACTTACTTGTCCATCAATTTAAATGATGCATTTCTTTGGATGGTCATCAGTGGCACCGTTTAGAGTGGTGCAAGGAACACAAAAAATAGACATTTCATCAATAGAGTCGTGTCCTCTTGACGGATAAAAAATGGCTGCCGTGCTACAAGAGATTCTCAATATCAGTTAATCTCGAGGGGCACGGTTTCAACCCAGTAACATCACAGAAGAAGACTGTTATAATACTCCTAAAGTTGTTGTCTCGTTAGGAATTATGATTAACGGATGCACTGAGCTTCACGTTTTTGAGAGTTTCTGTAATTGGATGTTGATATTATAAAGAAGTGATCTTTCCCCATGTGGGTCTAAATTCTGAGGTTTCACTGAAATCTATTTAGTTGTTTGGATGAGAATGGATGGAAACAAGACTCTTCGCATTCAGTAGATGCTGAAATAAAAAATAACCCTCGAATAGAAATTCTAGCATACTCTTCTAATTTTAATTCCATAAAACTTCGGAGGCCTTATTACAAGAATATATCCTCCAGGGAACATCCAATAACTGAAAGATTTTGATTTAGGAATCACTCTTATCGTAAAAAACTGTTAGACAATCTGATGTCGAGTATAAATAGACGGTACAAAGCAACTATTGCAGTAAGGAGCCAAGATATCAGATGCTAAGGAATATCAAGAGGAAGATTAACAAGAACAGTTATTCTTCCTCTTAAGCAATGAATCATGTGTAACGATACTGTGAATTCAATAAAAAATGTTTTTTATTTGATTCCTTACTATATGCATCGGATTCATTTTTGCATAACTTCCGACATCATTTAGGTACAAATTGGTGTCACACATTTCTTAATCTCATGTTTCTCAAATGAATTTTCGAGCAGTTATGACGAAAAAGCTCATGCTGCTTAATTTTTGTATATAAGTGTAAACCAAAGCAATAAAATTAATTTCATGACTATATTTTTTTTAAATATTTTTTTTTAATTTCAAACTGATAGTAAAATTTTCTAATAAATTAAAAACACTACGAAAATTAATACAACATAAATTTGAAATGATAAATCTCCCGAGTTTTTTTTTATGTTTTGAAATATTTATTAGTAGTGTTATTTATTTGAAATGAAATATAAAAACCTGCAAAAAATATCAGAAAAATAAATAAAATATTTTGTCATTTATCTGTTATAGCAAAGTTCTTCAGCTTTTGTTCGTTAGTAAAACTCACCAAGATTTAATTGGCTATATTACTATATCTTTGAAAAACAACCATTCATACAAATGTGAATCCCATCTTTGGATATGTTTAAAAATATTTTCATAATCTTTTTACTGATAAATAATTTTCTATCTATTGAGAACATTAAAAATCTATAAGGAAGTAAATATAAGAAAGATTTATTTTCTGAACATGGAAGAATATGCAACTTCATTATCATTGTCTGGCATTTCAAAAAAACATTTTCAACTATGCAACGTGGTTTACAGATGATAATGTTTGAGTTAAGTTCAGCCATACTAAGTCATAATAAATAAAAACAATTGAATTAAGCATTTGTAAATGCTGCATAAGTTTTTGTTTTTGAATGAAACCTGATCAATAAACTTGCAATCTGAATAGAAATGAGTGCTTATTATCAAAACAGTGTGTTACTAGATTTCTAAATATGTTCCGGATAGCCATAACATAACAGACTTATCATTAACAAAACAGTATATTCGAAACATTGTGAGAGAGAGGGCAAAAGAAATAAAGTAAATTAAAAGAGGAATGAAGTTAAAAGTTTAAACAATGTAGAACTTGATGTAAACTATAATAAATAATTAAAATTGCTTAGATAAGAGAAAGACACATTATTCAACACTTGAAGAAATAAGGAGAATGGATGATCAGGATTGCTATTAGTAAAGATTTATTTACCGGGTTATTGAATATGTGTTAATGGTTACTAATTACTTTAGATTATTAATTTTGGTATATTTTTTTCCCTTTTGAATTTTAAGAAACAAAATTCTATTATATATATATATATATATATATATATATATATATATATATATGTTCTCGTAGACTGATGTCATTTTAAATTCAAGTTCTTAACTAAAAGTACTTTGATCTCGAAATATAATTTAAAATACCAACGTTACAGGAGCCTTGTCTTTCATTTTAGGGAACACAAGTTGTAAAATGAAAGCTCATTATGTTTTTACCTAAATTTTTAATAATTTTAAAATGTTACGTACAAAAGCGAAAAAACTCAATCATCTTCAGCAACATTATATTTAAAATTTACGAGTCTTATATACAAAATAAGTGTGTTAGTATTAGCATTCAATAGTTTCTCTCTTAAATGTGGTAATTATTTGTGATGAAATAAGCTTTCATTTTCTTTACTATATGTTAACTATTTTGAGTTAGTTTAATTGTATGTTTCATTTGAGGAAATAATTTTTTTAAATCGTATAATTCGTTGAAGTAAAGAGGGTGATAAAAATATACAAATAATTCTTTGAGTTCTATTCAAGTTATTGTTTACTTAATAAGCCATATTATGGAAGCCAGGCAATTTAGCTTTTACTCTGTTGTTTCGTTGATGAGCATAATAATATGTTTCATGTGTGTGATATCTGTTTCTCTCTAACAAAAATGTAGTAAAGAGCTGAATTGTGCTTATGAACGTGAATTCTTCTTTTAATTGCATTAAGCAGTTAGATAACGTATGTCATATGACCTTTAAATGCATTCCTTAGCATGATATGAGGTTTTAAGACACGGTTAATTCATATTAAATACTAATTAAGTATATTTTAATATTGTCCTTTCGAGATGCAGTTATGAACGTAGATGCTAAACAATTTGCTTTAGACAGTTAATTACTCGTTTAAATTTTTTATATAAAAATATATCATGTTTTTAATAATTTACTTGAAAAGAAAAATTAATAGCTATATTATTCGTCCTGGTGTATGTAAACAGTAGTAATTTTTGTGAAAATTAAAAGTTTGTATTCCTTAGCCGTTTAACTTTTAAAGATATCTAATTACTTACATTTGAATACAAAGTCAAAATATACTCAAGAATTGATTAAATTTAAATTGTTAAGAGTAATAAATCAAGTACAAATTAAAATTTTTTTAACAGTTATGCATATGAATTAATTAATTTTTTAAATTCAATTTACGTTATGAAAATTGCAAATGTATGAATAATCAAATATTAAATATATTATATTTTATTGATTAAAATCCAATTATTATGACAAATTTATTCTTGAAAATAAACCTAAAAATATTTTATATGTGCAATAAATTTTATTAAATCTAAAAGTGAAGCAGTTATTAAATAATAAAGAAAAATTATATACTTCTCGGGAACAATATAAAGTATAATGTTTCAAGCATGTAAAATATGTACTAAAAATAAAATTATATATTTACTGTATATATAACAAACAGTAAATATATATACTCGGGAACTATATATGTAGTATACTTAAAGTCAAACACTTAATGTGTGATAATCTTATATACGCAGTTAATAACAATGGTAGTTTTTTTAAATGAGCATTTTTCAAAGTACAGTAGAAGTCCGATAATCCGGCACGTTCGGGACCGGCTCGGTGCCGGACTACCGAAAATTCCGGTCTATTGGACGGTAATTATAAGAACAATAGTTTAATAATTAAACTACAAATACAGTATGCAAATACATACAACAAAGTTTATTTTACATTTCATATAATGTATGTACACGTACTGTAAAACATATTTCACTTCGATTTAAAAAAGTCACGAATGTCATTTTGTGTTCTTGACTTTTGGTGTTTAGTATAAAATTTATTTCGAATAAAATGGAAATCAATAATTTTTGAAGCACTGTAGCTAGTACTAGCCTTAGCAAAAGAGATAAACTTATTTAGTGATGCTGCAGCTTCTGCCCAGCTGATTTTTTTTTTTTCCTTTTCTTCCGTTTCGGCATCTGAGTCACTTTGTTTAGGATTAGGTTTTGAAAACCTGGTCACTGTACAGTTAGAAAGAAAATCACTTATTTTTATAAACAGTTTCAAAAGTTACGTTTACTGCGATGTGAAAGGACGCAAAAAACAACAACGCACAAAAAAAATAAATGGCGAAGATGCTTCGTGATTAACGGATCTGCACTGCACCTGAATTTGTTGTGACAGCTGAGACTAGGCGGCCGCTAATTGTTTCCGAACAATACCGAGCTACCCAGAAAACTTCCGAATTGCTCTCGAGCGTTTTTATTTGTTTTAAAGACACAATTTTGGAGAAATCCAAAATTTTTTCAGTTTTCCGGAGTGATGCCGGACTATCGGGCATTCCGGACTGTTGGATGCCGGACTAATGGACTTTTACTGTATTTAACTATTACAGAGAAAATAGAATTTTTGAAATAATATAAAATTATTTCTAAGAATACCTCATTAAGTAATGTGAGGTAATTAAATAATTCTAGAGGAACTTTTTTATTTTGGAAATTTCTTCTACATTGTTAGATAGACACATAAATGTATATTTGTGTGTAATAAGCGTAAATGTCTAACCTTATTATATTAATTTATTTTATATATATATATATATTATAATATGTACTGTTTTGAAAATGCAATATTTTAGTTTAGTTGCAGGTTTTACAATCAAAACTATTTTCAGAGTTACATCACCGTTTTTGTATTTTACATTAAAATATAATTTGAACATTCGCTATTGTAATCATGCTTTCATGTAAAAATATCAACTGCAATTTCTTATATTATCGTGCATTTAGTGACAAGAAAAAGCGATTTCTTACATTTTAAAACAAAGAGGGAAAATATGTTCTCTTGCTGTTCGAATATTTTACTTAATTCATGAAAATGTTTGATAAACTTATCATAATGTCTAAAGTTGTTTATTTAAAATATGAAAAAAGAAGTTGAAGACAAAACGTTGAATATTAGGTTCAAAATATTTTATTGATTAACATTGTCATCGCAAACTTTTTCAAACTCAAGGTAAAAACTGCAATTTAAATTTATCATTATCATAGTTCTTTTCTCTGCGCAAGAACCTTTGAAATCCAAGAAATATTTTGAACAAACCCATATCATATGTGTTTTACTTGATTTTAATTTGTTCTTTAAGTTCTACATTAAATATGAGTGTATAACGAAGAATTTATATATAGTGCAGAATTCATGCATAGGATATTTGACATCATGCATTGTGTTTTTTATTCTTTAGGTTAATTTTTAAATTTGCTTTTTTGTGGTGGTTTGTGGATACTATTAAACGTTTAAAATAATTTTACAATACCAAATATTCCATGTTATTCATCAATACATATATATGCAAATTGTAAATATATTTAATATTGTGTGGTGGTTATAATCTATATGAGGACCTTTACATAATATAATTATGGTAAAAATCATAATTTACATTTGCACAACGTTACTGTTCTGCAATTTATTCATAATAATAAAACAATGTTATATTATTCATTTCAAACTCATCATAATATTTTTTACTGAAATTGATTCATCTTTAAGTACTTGAAAAATATCTTTTATAAGCGAATTATCATTATTAAAATCATTTCAAAATATACATATCTTCTCTTCTTGTGTTTAACTTAATTTCAATTCTCGTTTATTTAAAATTTAAACATCATTTATATTTTATATAATCATAAGTACATGGTAAATTTTGAATTAATTGCTTAAGAATTAAAACAAATTAAAAAAATATTAAATGTAAATTAGTGTTCAATTTGTCGTAATTATTGATATTAGGGTTTATTTTTAAACTTAAATATATTAAAATACTTTACAGAATTATTGACTCATAATATTATAAATGATTATTTTTAAATAAAATGAAATATGCAAAAATTATATGGTTATATTACTATTTCAAGCATTTGCCCACTGAATCTATATGTCAATTTTTTTTCCAGGCTTATTTAAACACATAATATAATATCAAAGATTTTGATACACTGATACTTATGCATTTGCTTCCATATAAGCAGATAATTGTTTACATTTATCAAGCTGTACAGAATGACCTTTTATCATAAAATAGTTAATAAGAAGTTTGTAAAATCTATTTACGCGATTTATGTAACTTAAATGTATTTGCACCCATGAACATTGGAAATAGAGGACCAGGAAGGGAAAAATGTACAAGCGCATAACTTTGCAAATAAGTACAATGAGATCCGATATGAAAATGATTCGAGTTTAGTACCAATGCGTATAATCATCCATCTGGCAATGGCGCTGCAATTAGGAAGTGGACCCTATATAAATCGGCTCAGAGTGGAAGATTCAGAAACGTGACGATTATATGCCAACACTAGGAGAACTTTAGTAAGCCACGAATATCAGGGAGACGTGTAAAAAGACATTTCGCACAGTCAAGCCAGTTTAAGATGGGCCTCATCATTATCGTTTTGAAAACCAAAGGCTGGTCTATGTGCCATGTTGCTCACCAGATCTATTGTTCGGAGTGTGCGGGTCAGAACATGTTGAGGGAGTAGACACGAGTTGGCACCCACGTGTGGCGTATCGGGCCTGGGAAGACGAGAAAGATGAAGTGGTGAGAGAATCAAAAGATTGTGCGAGGATCCCTTTATGAATCGTTCTACAATACAAGCAGATTTAGGTTCCAATTGTTCCATAAACAATTTGTAGATGACTTGCGGAAGAGAATATTCGATGTAAGCACCCGTTTCGTATTTTACTTTTAACCCCAATACCACTGATACCTTGAACAACGATACCTTTAATAACGATACTTTTACAACTATACCTTTAACACCGATCCAACTGCGTCTACAATAGCGCCAAGCCCAAAAGACATGAAATGAAATAGATTGGAAAAATGTGGTGTTTAATAATGAATCTCGGTTTGTTTAAAGAATAAATGACAGCCGCGTTCAAGTGTTTTGGCGCCATGCTGAAAGATGTACTTGTACCCACAATATATCTCGACACATTGCTCGCCCATTAGACGTTATGTTCTAAGGGAACTTTGCTAGCCAATTCATTCTAATTGTGGTACTTGAAACCTTAAAGTGTCAGTCTTATGTTGATAACATTCTTCCACTTTACGTGAGACCAATCCTAAATGGCCTTCCAGTTTCAAATTTCCTGCAAGATTATCTTCATCTGCATACAGCTCAAGTTGCTTAAGACTACCTAAGGCATGTTTACTCTTCCAAGGCCAGCCCAATGTCCAGAGAGAGAGTGTTTGGAACCAACTGAAACGCTATGTGCCGCCGTGTCACTCTTTACATGATTTGGAGGTGGCTGTTCAAAATTTGTGGGTACATCTGCCTCAGGACAACTTCAGTCGTCTAATCAACTTGATGCTGGACAGTGTGGCAGCATGTGTTGTAACAGTAGGTGGTCTAACGTGTTATTGAGGTTGTACTGCGTTTGTTTAATTGTCTTGGTTTTGTAATCAAGTGAAACTCACATCTACATCATTTTATTGTATCAAATTTCATTTCAATCTCGTGCTCCCTTTCTTATCTGCTATTTTAGTGCTCCTGAGTGTTTATAAGTTTTTATTTTTTCCTTTTTAAGTGAGTTGATTTAATAAAAACTGCTGATAGCAAAATGTTTAAATTTTAATAAAACTAAACTGGTTTAAAATATCCCGTGCTTCTTTAAATATTGGATCAAATATTATTTTTTTATACCAGCATTACGCAATTTTAAGTGAATTTTGGCTAAAGAGATAATTAACACGAAACTTTGTTATTTAAATTCATTTATGAATAAATGATTCTATTCAATATAAACATCTAAATTTTAAAAGGAAAATAAAAATTGTAAGACATTTATTGAATTAGATTGCATGATTTAAAACAAAACTTATATGAAATGGGAGTTTCATTAAAAAAATAATAGCATTGATGTGTATAATATTAATAATAAAATTCTTACCATCTGCTGTCTTGTATTGAACACTGCTGCCTGTTATATGGCTATTACCATTGAAAGGAACTTCCCACTGAATGGTTACAGTTCTACTGGTGATATTCGAAACGGATAAATTTGTAGGTGGATCAGGAACACCTTCAAAAAAGTTTAATAATATTATAATATCATTTAATATTATATATTGTTATATATTAATAAGGAATATCAACAAATGATTTCCTTTAATATACTTTGGCTTAACAAATAGTTCTTTCTATAAAATAATTTATGATTTATAATAATTAAAAATATTTCTTTAAAATAATGTATTATTTTGAAGATTAAATTTAAAAATAATAAATTACATTTCTTTTAACCTATTGAGAAAAATTATTGTTATTGATCACTATATTAAGCATTTGAGTTTTGATTTAAATTAGATTATAATAGATTAAGAATTTGTTTCAATGTTATTCGCGATATATAAAATTTGTTAAATATGAGGCAGAATGCATTTATCTTAAAATCATTTCATAAACCAGTAAAAAAATTTTTTTAAATGATACAGAATGAAATAAATTATTAATTTTTCTATTTTTCCATATCATTATTTCTGAAAAAACTAATTTTGAAAATACTTTTTCATTGGAAGGCAATTAATTTCATACGTGATAATTTATAATTAATTTTCTATTCTTATAATTAACAAGAACAATTATTAATGAATGCTTTATTCAATTTAAAAAAATATTTTTTATGCCCTTTAAAAAATTAAAATTTATTTTTTCTTATCGAAATTCAATCATATTTTTCTTCATTAGGCCTTAAGGCTCAATGAACAAATTGCCTATGATTAAGAATTGTAAGTTTCTTGTTATAATAAATTAATCACTTTTCGAATCATGTTTCTACTGATTTTTCATTTTCATAATTCTATAGTTTTAATAAGATATTTCAATTAATTTTAAAACTAAACAGCAGACCTCTATCATAATTTAAAAAATGCAACAATGAACCTAGCAACAATTAGTAGTAATGTGAATTCATAACTTGAAAATTTTACGGGATGTCAGAAAAAGTATATATTTCATATAGGTCCAAAATATAAGAATTATTTATAATTATAATGACAGTTATAACTATGCTTTAGTTTTTAAAGCTTATTTTAATTTAATCTGAAAAATCAAGATTAAAATTTCATTGGTAAATGTATTAAAGCTTCTGCAATATTTATTGCCATAAAAATGAAAATAAATGAATATTCTCGGAAAATAAATTTAACAAATTATTTTTTTAACTAAATATTTCATCATTTCTCTTTATAGTTAACTATGGCATCATTATTAGAAAGAAATATATTCAATAGGTAAAAACCTCATAAAAAAGTTCAACACTAGAAATTAATTTCGAAACATATTCCCAGTTTTTCATAAGAGTCAGCAACTTTTTTGTTACTGGATAAAAACCAAAGACTAAAAATAAAATAAACAATAATAATATTTTAAAGATAAGTATAACTAAAAATGAATTCTTTCAGCACATATACAATAATATAAACTATATTCATTAATTAGTGATGTGTTATCAAATTCAAATAAATTGCAAAATACTTAATTGAGTTTACACAAATTTATAAGTTAACGTATAAAAATATTTATGTAAAAGATAAATAACTGCTCAGACAATTCATTCTACAAACTAAAAATAACTTCGACAGAAACTTTGATAAATTATCTGAGCTTTCACTGAGAATGCATGAAAAGGAAGTGCAATTTCCGTACTTTGGACTACTAGCTGGAATGTGGCCTCATCGTAACCAAACTCATTAACAGCTGCGCATGCGTACATTCCACTTTCTTCTCTTGTGGCATGGACAATAACTAATTCCGATGTGACTCTATTATCATCTGAGATTTCTCTAAAAGAGTATCTGTCAAACAATAATTATTTAAAATAAAACAGAGTTATAACTTTTATCATGAAAGTGACAACAACTAATTATAATATTCGATAAATTTAATTTAGAAACCAAACATTTACAGTTGTTTTATTTATTCCAGATTGAACACATGACAGTTACTATAGTATCTTATAAAAAATTTTAAATTACATGCTTAAATTTATTTAAATAAGTAAATTAAATTTATTTAAAAAGTAAAATAAAATAATATTTGTAACAAGCTTTAAATTTATTTGAATACTGCGATAACTTATACAAATTTTAATTTCAAATTAGAAAATTTTTATTTTTGATTAAGTCTAAAATTAAAATTTAAATGTGGTTAACTCATACTTTATAGAAATAATGTAATTAAACAAGTCATGGATGTCGTAATGTTCAGTTGTATTTGTAAGCAATTTTTAAACAGTATATACCAAGGGTGGCCAAGACGTCGACCGCGAAGACATTTTAGGTAGTCCACGTGACCATCTCGATAATGACCTCGGATATTAACAATTTAATATATGACTTATAACATAGAATCAATGAATTATTTAAAATAAAGATTTATGATTGAAGACTTACGATTTAAAACCTAAAACGGACATGATGAGCGTGATTAAAATATTAAAATCTATAGAAAGGTATGCACATCTCAATTAAGAAAACATAAATTGAGAAACTTCAAAAACATGGAGGAAGAGTGCATCCATAATCCAAACCGAGACTTTGAAGATTTCGCTTAATACTTACTTGTTTTGTTAGAAGAATTTGAAAGAAGATTCGCTAACTTAATTAGGTTGAAAGAAATACTCAAGTTTATGGTATTTCCATTTAATGAAAATGTCAACATTGACAGAGTATCTGAAAAAATAAATATTTAATAGATATCACATCAGTCACAGTCGAGGAAGAAATTATTAAATTAAGATGCGATATATTTCTTAAATCCAGAGCATATTTAGCGATACTGATTTTTGGAAATTAATTTCTGAGGAAACGTTTCCAAATATTTACAAATTGATTTTGTATTTGAAATCATACTTTGGATTGAGGTATCTTTGGGAATCTGCTTTTTAAACCATGAACAAAAAACAAACATTGGTATCATTTAACAAATGAACATTTATTTTCGTGTTTATGCATTGCAATAAGCTCGTAGATATGATAGATAAACTTGTTATAGATTGATAGATAAACAGCCACAATATGATAAACTTGTCGCACATATACAGTGCCAAATTTCAATTAAACGAAGCGAATAGGATGGCCAATTTTTGATATATAAATACTTTGATTGTTTTCGTCAATAAATTTTTATTTTTTAAATATTAAGTTTTTTTTTAGAAAAATTACATAATTTACCATATTTTCATGTTCCGAAAATAAATATGTACGTTAATTTAGCTCTGCCATTGGTAGACCACCTCCAATTTTCTAAATGTGGAGTAGACATTTAAAAAATTGGAGCCCAAAAGTTTGCCTATCCCTGTTATATACCAATAATTAATACTATAAAACCTATTTAATGTAAGTTTAAATTATAATTTAAGAATTATACATTTTTTTGGAAAAAAATTATTAAAAATAATTATAACTCATGTTTTTGGAGCTTTATTTAATTAAAATTATACAATGATTAAAATTTTATTTTCAATAATACAATAATTCATTTTTAAAATAAGTTAACACATAACTTAAACTAAAATTTTCAAAATCATTTTATAATTTATTTTTGTAATATTAATCTAAACAGTGTGAAAAAGAGAATCAAAAGTTATTTTAAATGTAATTTTCTTTTCATCTCAAAATAATAAGATATTAACTCTGGAAAAATCTTATATTCCAAAACTTTTCTCATTATGTTAACGGTATAAACTTTCGGATATCCGCCCAATACCAGTATCAGAATTTAAGACATCATTCATTTTACAAGTGGAAATTTCTATTTTGGAGCATCATGGATGAATACAATTTTTGAACTTTTTGGTGTGATACGTCTCATTTCTGTAAAATGTTGTAAATTATGTTATCGTAACTATACTCTTCTGGTTTAATACTTAAATAATAAATTATAAAACTACTAATTTAGTTATTAACGCTTAAAAGTTAATCTAGCTTCATTAGATTAATGTTTTCTTATAAATTTTGTTGGTATACTTGAATTAAACTCTAACCATACATTGTGGAATTCACTGCCCAAACTAGATAGTTTGTTGAAACTTCTATTTTGAAGGAGATATTTCAATCAACTATCTATTAATATAATTTCTATAATTTTAGATGTATCAGCTGTGTAAAATAGTGTAAAATAATATTGCGGCTAACACCACCTCCAATAATGTTTAATTATTTGTATTGTTTAACACATTTATATATATTACTTTATTCTTGTTTGTTTATTTAGATTTGATATGATTTAACTTTTCGTTATAAGAATGATATTTTTCACTGTTAAAGTAATAGTTATTGTATCATTATTCATAAAAACTTGTATTAAGTTTGAAAAAACCCTTGATTATTAGATGAACAAAATGATTTTATTTTACAAATACATTATTACTCATATTTTTCAGGAGAAAAACTAAAATGAAAAAATAGTGTAAATAATATATCAGTTACTTTTGACTTTTTAGCTCCATAATTCATAACATATATAATTTAATTATATAGGGTTGTAAGTAATAATTGTTATATTTTTATACGTATTACCTAGTTATTTTATTTAACGCCATAAAAAATGTTCACTTGAATTAGAATGGATCTTTATCATTTTTCAAAGATTCAAAAACTTTATTTAAAATATGAGAAATTTAAGAAATTGGCCAAATGTATAAAATAAGATGAACAAATGTATAAGATAAGATAAAATAAAATAAGAAGTATATAATATGATGAACATAAAATAAGATGAACAGGATAAGAATTTAAATACAATTTTTCAAACAATTTCCTTGATTACTAGAAATCTGTATAAAAGTAACTTGAATAAAACAGCATTATTTATTGTAGTAATAATAAAACAGATTTTAAGATATTTATAGCAATTATAAACTTTTAAAATGATAATGCTAATTTCATTTAATCAACGAGAACTAACCCTGAGAATAAAAGGCCAACAAATTTAGATTTGCAGGAGTGTAAAGTTTAATTAAACTCTTAATAAAGAAGACAAATCTTAAAGTTTGTGCATATTTAAGTTCACTTTTGAAAATAATTAGTCAAATTAGCAAATTAGTTGTTGAATAACTAATTGAATTACCTTGATTTCAAAGTTACTGGGATTGGAGTTTTGTTCTTTTGCCATGTGATTACAATTGGCGTATTTCCATGCGCTGTGCATTTAAGGCTTGTATTATCACCCTCTTTTATAGCTCTACTTTGATAAGTTTCCTCAAATTTCGGTGGCACTGGAAACATTAACAAAATCAGAAAGAATAAAAAAGGCTAGTTATTACAAATGAACTTCAGAATTTTCTATGCAACAATGAAAATAAATACCTTTCAAATACAAATACCACTGATATTAGTTTGAGATTTTAAGTTCAAATTGTTATGGAACATATTTTAATTCATTAGTAAAGAGATAACAGAAATGCTGAACATTTTCATTTAAGAAAAGAATCGAAGTTTTCTTAATTTGACGGATTATAATTTTCTTGTCGATTGATTGATTTAAAAATGTGGTCAACACTTATTTCATCACTTTTGTAAAATTTTTCATTGTTCAAAAACAATAATTTGACTTAGATTATACCTTAAAATCTACTTTTTTTT
>JAPDSC010041040.1:171279-204340 GCA_026290005.1 Latrodectus geometricus
TATATACATATATATACATATATACATACATATATATATATATATATATATATGTATACGTATATACATGTATATACATACATACATACATATATATATATATATATAACTATTTTTTCTTAAAATATGAAGAAATATATAATTAAAATATGCTTTAAAATTAATAATAATGATTTCATTTTTAAAGCATATTTATTCTTAATTCCTATAAGATTTGATTACTGTAAAATTAGATTTGCTATAAGATTCTGTTTCTAAAAAGTATTTTCTTAAATACATGCAATAGAAAAATCAATTCATATGATATTAAGAGCGCTAATGTAATTCCAAACGGGCTCTAATATATCCTAAAATATGCAATCTATAAGTTAATTGTTATTTTTAATAATTCTCTTATAATGCCAGCAATAATAATTTATTCAATGTTTATGACCAAAACTGCTTTGCTGTTCGTTATATCTTTGCTCGTTAATGTGTTGGTTGAAGGGGAGAACTTTGTGCAGCCGAATCAATTGGCCAAATTACATCCTGTTGTTTAACGACTTTGATGTTCCCTTATCGGCAGTATTGAGCAGACGGCACTGTCCTAGTTTATTGCACAATTCATTAGAAGTTTTGGTCTGTCGGAAACTTAGGCTCCGTTATAGATTGCGTGTGTGTGATAAAGTGTTAAGAAATTCCTTTCATTATGCGGCCCTATATCATTTACTACAGGAGAAAGAGCATTGGTATTATGAACTTTACAGTTAAAATAAATAACTTGTAATATTTAAATTTATTATTTGGTTTGCAACATAGATATATTTTATTTTTCCTGTTTTGTTCTCAAATCATAGATAATGTAGGTTTAATTTATACTTTATAAATTTATGACATCGTTAACAACAAATTTTAAACTGCGTTTCATCTTACCCAAACAAAATGGAAATATTTAAAATCATTTGTTATTTATGTTATTTTATTCATCTGAAAAGAAATTACCCATGCAAATAATATTTTAAGAACATTAAATGTTTAAAAAATATTTATTTTGTAATTTGATTCTTTATATATATATATATATATATATATACTTTCAATTTGTCATTTGTAAAATAATTAATATATAAACTATCAGATACCGTTTTCGTAAAATTTGTAAATACGAATCTGTATTTGCATTTTGATGTTAAAAATATATCAACGCATGTACGATTATAGAACATGCAATGCATGTGAAGTATTTTAAATGTAAACATTTATATTACTATTATTGATTTAAATTTTTTCTTAAGATCATAACACATTGTATAATAATTGTCTGATATTTCTCTTCGTGTTATTATTTTAATCCTTTTTTAAATATTATAAACTTTAATAGCTTTCCCTTTTTTTTATCATATATTATTTAATGTGTATGAAATATTATTTTAAGATGAGACTAAGAATTAAAATACGTGGAATAAATAAAGTTCAAAATATTTGATATTAATTATGATAGTTAAATATAAATATTCAATTTTAATAAAATTATTTGAAGAAAATTAAAATCTTAGATGAGACCAGATTTAAATTACTAATAGTAAATTTTCGAAAAAAATGTAAATACAATATTTTTTTCAACATTCGATAAATTTTAACACTGGAATGTTTGAAAGTTATGAATCAAAGTTTAATATTATATTTTATTTCATACGATGTTAAATGAAATAATATCAATTAGTAAACAATATAAAAAAATTTTTCAATCATTAAAGCACCCTAAAAACTGTACATTTTTTTAATGTTTTGATAATGAAAATATCTTTATCATCAAATATTCATAAGAATCATATTTCATTTTTATAAGTAATTCTTATAAATATAGTAAATTATTTTTAGGTAAATAAGATAATTGCATGTTAATAAAATCTTAAAACGTTTATTAAAAATAAGATTTAAAAAAATGAACATTCAGAAAGAAAAAAAAACATTTTAAATGCCTCAGTTTGTTATATATTGATGAATGCAAGACATACAATTTTTACTATACCTGATATACTTCCTTCATTTTTGAATTGTACATTTAATATAAAATATTAATTAGTTAATTTAAATAAATTATTAAAAATATTAAAAAATTAATTAGTTAGACTATAGTCCATATAGAAAATTATGGACTATAGTCTAACAATGCTGAATATAATTATGATATTCTACTGCATAATAAGAAATTAATATTGACAGGAAATGAAAACATTAAAATGAAATTCTGTGACATTATCATTTTCTGCATAAAAGTTTCGAGTTTTAAATAAATTTTATTAATTATTAAGATATTGTCTACAAGAGAATAATTCCATTGAAAATTTCAATACAATTATAAGGCAAGATATGTGAAAATAAATGACATAATTCAAGTGCTAATAATTATTCGGTTAAAGTTTCTAGAATCAATACAAATTTTGATGTTTCTAAATTTTAAGAATGTTTGTAAAATGTAATAATGAATCCATTAAATGTCTATTGTGTAGCCTATATTCTTTTAGCGTGACAATCATAATCAAATGAAATATTTTTCCTAATTATGAAAGATTTTCGTCTAAAGTTTATTTCGATTTACAAAGGAAGCTTTGTTATACGATTTAACAAAGAAATTGTGCGAAATACTTTATGAATAAATTATCAGATACAAATAATGTGCATATACAGATAATAATTTATTAATTCAACTCTGTATATAAATGTAAATATTTTGTTGAATGCATAAAATATTATGTAATATTGTGGAATATATACAAAACATAAAACTTAATGTGGTAATTAAGTCGAGAGATTTTGGCACATGCTGAAATGAATGAATAAAATTAGAGATACTATCTTAAATAAATATGTTATAAGGATACTCAGAACATGTAAATATTTCTAGTAAACGTCCATAAATTATTTTCGAAATAAATTATGAAAGGATATATTTGCTGTACACTTACCATTGACAACAAGCTGAGAGGTAAGATTGGTAGAAGTTGCTGAATTAGTGGCAATGCATGTATATTGGCCCCTATCTGAAGCTTTCACTCGCCGAAATAAGATTACGGAGGAATCTTCCAACAACTGTACGGAAACTTTTCCAGAAGGGATAAACGGAAAACCATTTTTCAACCACTTAAATCTTATCGGGGGATCCCCAGTCGTTGCGCTGCAAATAATTTTGGCCCTTTCCCCCTCGTTAGCTGTGATTGTATCCGGAAAGTACTGAGCGTCGATTACTGGTGCGACTGAAACAGAAATAAAATCTCAGATGGACAAAACAGAAATAATCCTTTATAATTTGTTTGAAACTTTCAAAGATTGACTAGAATTTTCATCAATTTTAAAATATAAAAATGTAATACAGTAGTAAAAAAGTATACTAATTTTGATCAAATCAAAGAAAATAATTACATAAAATGGTATTTCATAATGTTTTTACTTTTATACTTACCTAAAATTTCATTTATTATGTTAATAAATAATAAAATTATTTTTGATGTTATACTTAAATAAATATTTTGTTATTAATATTAAGGAACATTTTCAATTGAAAGCAAATTGATGTACATTTTATTACTATTCTAATTAATTAAAAGTGTTGATTATGGAGTTTCTATAAGTATCAAAATTAAATTTATAAATTAGACAAATAAATTATCTTGATTTTATGAATATGAAGTACATAGAAGTAGTATTAACATTTAATTTCCTTTCATTTAAAAAACTAACTTATAAAACAAACTTTAAGAAATATATGTAGCTATGTGCAAAAATGATAGGTAGATTTAAAAAAAATTAAATTTATAAATGCAAAAATTTTTTTATAATTTTTAAAATCAAATCAATTTGTTTATTTCTATAATGAAAGAATGAAATATTACATTTTAATATCGTATATATTATGAAACTTTGTTAGATACCTGTAAAGTTTTTGAAAATGTATTGATTAAATTTCTTACACTGAAAATGATGCTTTTTCAGTGAATTCTAACAATTGCACACACTTATAAAAATCCATGTTAATTATTAAGAAAATTGCATGTTCGTTTAATTCATCGAATAAACGAAATGCATTATAATCAATAAATCAACATTTGCTATTTAATTTACATTTTATTTGTAAGCAATTAAAAATATAATTTATTTCTAATAAAATTTATAAAATAATTTATTATGTTGAACTTTATTATATGAATCTGTTTTAAGAGATCTGTTTTAATATTTTGTACTTGTAAATACATTGGTAAGAACATCAAAAATTTTTCTTGGGTATATGTAGAATAAATTGCAAAAAACTAAAACAAAATTCTAGTTTGAGTTAAATGCATGATAAATTTTTATGATTTATGCTTTTAAAAATATTTGATTACCAAAAAATATCCAAAGAGTTTTTGTCATGATAGTTAAATAATTAAAGCCGTGAAAAATGCAATTTTTTCAATTTTATAAGTCCCTAAAATGGTTGCGTGTTTCTTTCAAATAAGTCTTAATGACTACATCATTTTATTCTGTTTTAATTAGTTCACGATGATTTGACCACTTTTATGTGAACGCAATCCATTTAACAACATTCCATTAAATTTGGAGAAATACCATTTAATTTGAGTGATAATTCGTTGGATTCATTTAGATAAATTGGAAATTAGTTAGATGAATGAAAAATGTCAATTGATATGTGAATGTTATAATCATGGATTTAATTTCTAATGGTTGCATTCCAACCAAAGGCACGTTAGTACAAACTGTTTAACTATGATAGAATGACTCCAAAAACATCACATCTATTGTGGTTGATAAATCTGTGACATTGAGCCGTCGTTCTATTTGAATTTAAAAATTGTTGAAAAACATTCATAATTTATTCCACGGACAACAAAATGTCAATTCAAGGTGATTCGATAGCTATATCCATCAACACAAGCCAATTAACCGTAGCTGACTAGTTTCGGACGCATAGTATTTATTTTGGATAATGATCCGAAGAAATTAGTTCATTTCATTCGAAACAAAAAATTTGTCCAAGTAAATTTCTCTAGAATAAAGGAAATATTCCATGACCTCCAAAAATACAGTTCAATAATCTATTTTACATTGGTTTATGTCATTCGCACTTTGACAAAAAAAGAGAAAAAAGTCGGGGAAACAATTTATTGCATGTTTCGACAAAGACGATTTACTGTTTCTTTTCAAATTAATTTAGTTTAAAATAAATTCATTTAGAAACATAAAAGCTTTATTTTTCGTTAATTAATACTCATCTAGTAATGATTTTTGATGTAATAATTCAAAAACAATGTACATGAGCTCATGATTTTAAAGTAATACTTTGATACCATAATGTCATGACTAGCTTCGCATAAACTCATGAGATGCATAATTGTCATATGTATTTGCCACTTTCTTTGAAGCACGCTATTTGAGATGTGTATATCTCTTTAATAATTTACCCCAATGAACATTCTAATGATTCCTTTAAATTTTTATTTCATGTAAATCCAGTTATTCAGATATTACATAAGTCGTAATATATCTGTAAGCATTAAGAAAAATTTCGTAACTCTTTGTGTGACAAACATATCCGAACCATGCAATTTTGCATTCAACACAAAACAAAAGAATATTTGTAACTTAATAAATTCTCTTTGGGAAATCAGATGCAATTTAATTTCTTTTGTTGCGAAATGCAATTTCATTCATATGAAATCGCGCCGTTCCGATCCCACTTTAATATTTCTCTTCCAAAAATAACTCTGCTTCTCCGAAATCGACACATATTGTACATTTATATTCAGTCTCATTCTCCTCGAAATGTCATGGATTAAATCTTATTTCCCATTTTCCTTTCATCTCGGAGTCCCTTTAAAGATAAACCTCCCGATGCATATTCCAAATAAACATACTTCTCATAATAAATGACTACTGTCATCGAGCACTTGATAAGTTTGCAGATAACGGGCCATCCTGGATGCTGATGAACCGAACGAGGTAAGGCAAAACGTTTCGGTCACGCACGTTTGTTTGAAATTTATCGCCACACGCAATCATATATCAAGTCGATGTATTAAAATTTGAGTGCATTGCTACATAACAGGGTAGAGACGTTAGATTATGTAGTTCCCTACTTCTGATTATTCAATGGCATGACTGCCATTAAACAATAGATTATATTGTTGATTGTATTATTTTTTCCTATGTAGTATTATGTTTTAACAACTAACATAAAAAGAAATATTCACTATATTGGGTTATTATATGTCAGAAAATATCCTCTGCATTGGTTATTAAAGTATGTTGAAACAATTTAGAGCTATTAAATTGTGCAAATCATAAATGGATAAAAATATGTTATACATTTTATTCCTATTTTTAAAATAGGAATAAAATAATAATTTCATATATATATATCCTTTGAATATTATTAAAACAAATTTATGTCATGATAATATTTTTTGTTTTAAAAGGTTTATAGGCTCAGATGTTTCTATGTTAATATAATTAAGGACAAATAAAAAACAACACTATCTTAAGATCTTAAGATATTTTTTAATAAAATTGATTACAAATAGTTGCTTTCTCAAAAAAGTTGTATCAGTGCTTTCTTTAGGTAATTTTGATTCAGTATATGATTAAAAACATTGAGAAAATCAAACGTGAGCTTCCTTAAACTTTGAGATTGTTGAAAATTAAATTTGATAATTGATATCATTAATTAAACATTTAGTAATTTATTTATATTTATTTTAACTAATAATTCATTAATATGATTTACGTCAAGATAACAATTAATATTTTCAATTGAAATAATGATCCTTGAACTTAAAATAATTAATATGTTTAGAAATTTTAAATATTCAGTTTTAGTTGAATTATAAATTAAAATATCTAATATATTCTAAAAAAATAATATATCCATTTCAATGCATAGTCATAAACCCTATACCGTATTTTTGTACTGAAATTTTCATTTTTTAAAAATTTTAGATTAAATCTCTTTATTAAGCTTAAAATATATATCTTAAAATATAGACCCGGTGTCAATTTTATTTAAAAAAAATTGTACAAGGCTGATTCGTAAATAAATTGGAATAATAGAATATTCTTAATTTACATTTATTTGTACATTCTTTACAAATTAAAATAAATTAAAATTATTATTTATACATACAACAAAGTAAAATTAAAAATTTACAAATAATACAAAATTACATGGAAGAATCATTAATTGTTTTTATATCGTTCATTATAATATAATTTACAAATGTTTTAACGATTATTCCTATTAACTTTTTACAACTCTTTACTTGTAGAAATTTGGGTTTTTTTTTTTTTTTTTTTTTTTTTTTTTTTTTTTTTTTTTTTTTTTTATTATTAAATATAGATATAAAATGCTGGAAGTTTTTAAGTTTATTTTGTGAGTATCCATAACGGTTTTAATTATAATAGTGAGAAATATTACTTATGCAGGTAAATGGAATTCCACTGGGTTAAAAATTCTGAAATCCACTCGCTAATTTATTATTGCATTATTCTGAAAAATCTTATGTTATACAGATATGAAACAACTTTATTATGTTTAATTTTTTTTAATTTAAAGCAATTACTAAGAATAATATTCTGAAAAATTATGCTTTATTAAAAAAAATAATATTGACCTAAATATTTTTATTGACTTTAAAAGTTCAAATAACTATACTAATATATTACTTATATTTATGACAAAAGTAGTGAATGTAATTTATGGAGTTCAAATATATTTATTAAAGTTTATAGAAATGTAGATTTTGGCTTACTAAATAAAATTTATGAAATTTTTAATGACATATGCTAAATAAATTAAAAACTAAATAAATTAAACTTTTAAAAATACTCAACTAAATAATAATGTTTCAATAAACGCTATTTAGCAAGAAAATCATCCAATAACTACGCCTTATTTCCACACTTATAAGCAAATTATTTAAACCATTGCTTACAAGAATGGAAATAAGGCGTAGTTATTAAAATAAAGATGTACTATTTAGACCTTGAATGCATTATGCATTTTACGTGCACAAATGTTAGGGTGAATGCTTGGAAATATTCCTATTTCCTCCTTTGCGAAGTGTGATTACTGCCTTCTGTATGTGAAAAATCTTTAGAGTGTAACATGCAAAGAATATGCAATAATTTTAAAATGATTATTAATTATTACGGCATCCACATGGAGTTGTCAAAGCTTGATTACATTAAATTTATTTGAAAAATATAAGCAATCATTTTTTACTTTAAAAAAAAACAAGATTGATTTAAACAGTTAAAATTGGAAGAATTTATTTTAAAAAAGCCGTAATAGTTATGAAAAATACTTGTTGACTAACCGACAACTGAGACAAACGTAGATCCCGAGGCTGTGAGCCCATCCGGACTTCTAGCTATACACGTGTACTCGCCTTCATCCGCAGCCTTCTGAACATCCTGCAGTACTAAAGTACCCGCTGCATTTATTTTATGCCTGTGATCCAAAGGTAAAATTATTCCACCTAGATGTAGCAGAAAATAGCTTTAATTAACCTTAAAAAATATGTATAAATAATGATAACGTATTGTAATAAAAATAGTTTATATTTAAAAATATTTTAGATTTTTAAGTGGATTATTAGTTTTAATAAATTGGTTTTTATAAAAATCAATGCAATAATGTCAGTATTCAAATGCATTTTTCGCATCAATTTTTATTATCAATATATTTATAAATGATTTAAAAACTTCCAAAGTAAATCACATTTTGCAAATTTACTTTCATTTTGATATATAAAAATATAAGTGTATAGGTGAAATGGCCTATAAGAAATGCTGTTTAACTATATGTATTTAGAAAAGGCTAAAATTTATGAAATATTTTCTATCACTCAGTGATATTAAAAATGAATCAATAACAGGCGAAATTATTCTTTCTGGAGAATATGGAAATAAATATTTAGGGAAATAAGAAAAATAATGATTAGCTGGATTAATTAAAATGAATAACGCATTTTCCCACAATTATAACACTAAACGTGGTATTTTTACAAAATACAAAACATTTTCAATGGTAAAAATCAATTTGCATTAATTAAGAACACAGAAGATTCTACAGTTATTAATTCCTTCAGAAATACTAAGATTTAAAATTATTTTGAGATAATTGGTAGCTTAAAGTTCATTAGAAACTGATTTTGTGCGATTCAGATCGATTTTTATTAAAAAAATGATATGTATAAATGGATGATATGTTAAAATGATATATTAAAAAACATTAAATAATAATATATTAAAAAAATGATATGTAAAACTTTAACGAGAATGTATAATTCAGCTTACTTAACTAACATGGGTCATTAAATGTTTAATTTCAATAAGTACTTTTTTCCATATTTGATGTAATGAAAAATTTTTTCTAAGTGTTACTTCTTTTTTAACAAAATTTCAGTGACTGAACATATTGAGCATATTTTAGTAATAATAAATCCATGGTTATTTAGTTTTCCATAGCTAAATTTAATGTAATGAAATATTTTTTTCTAACTGTATATTCTTTTTTAACATTTCAGCGACTGAAATATTTTCAGCAAACTTCGTTATTGATAAATCCAGAGTTATTTAGATTAACATAGCTCTAAATTTCTTTATTAAACGTACATTAAAAAAAAGAGTTAAATATCTGTATAACTAACTCTTCTAATAATTATAGTACATATTAATTTTAAAGAAATTATAAAATTGCTATTATTTCATTTCATTAACAATTATTCTTGTTATTATACATAAATTTATTTCAATTAAATATTCATTTTACCAATAGCTTTTAAATTATGATTCACAAACGTTATCAATGAACTATAAATACATGGTATTTCTTTTTAAAATTTTATGTTTTTCAAATAATAATGTACCATCAATTTGATTTCATTTAATCATGAAAATGAACTAATTATTATGTAATAAATGAATTACTATACAACAAGAAATTTTGAAATGTATTAAAAATACAAAACTCTGAAATATTACATGATAGAATGTTGAAAGCTTTTATAGTTTTATATCAAATTCATAATTGATAAATGTTGTAATAGATTACCTACAAGAAAACTATATTATTTTACATTTATACAGAAGAATATTCATAATTTTTTTTATAAAACGCATAATCTCAATACCATTATATTAGAACTCTTTCACTGGAAATTCAAATTAAAATTAATGAATTTATACTTCTCTTTAGAGAAATGTCAATTTTACTGGAAAACTTTTCCCGTGAAATGAAAAATAATTGAAAATTGCTTTTATATCTAAGAAATATGTATAGTCAACTTTTTTTTAGATTAAAATATTTGATTTTTCCTATTTTATATTTCAAAGAAACAAATTTTATATAATTAATCTTAGAATCAAAACTTGTGCAAATATGAATAAACTTATAAAAATTCAATTTATATATTTTCTTTTCCTGAATAACTGATTATTACTTATGTAAATTAATATTTAAATTAAATTTCGGGATATAATTCTGAAGTATTCGTAACTATTAGGATAAAATCAAAAAAAATTATTCTATTAATTATCTTTTAATTTGTTAAATGATCCTAAAATATTCTTAAAACTGGTTTTGTATAGTTTTATCTCTCTTTTAAAAAATCAGTATTTCATTACTCATTAAAATACATTTTTAATTAAACTATTTAGTAATAGTTTAAATTTTAATTCATAGAAAAAAATACCTATTTTCAAATGCACTATCAGACGTTAAATAATTTTTTTATAATTTATTCATTGATTCAGAATTTTATTTAATATTTCTACAAGGTTGTCAAAAATAACTTTACTAAATATTAACTTTTAAATATGAAATTTTCAACAAAATAGTTGAAATTACTTTCATGTTACCCAATATCTCTCCAATGTTTTGATATTTTATTTAATATTTTAAAGTTTTGATGTTTATGATTATTTAACTTTATGAAATTGTACAAGCACATGTATTGAATTATTTAAAGTAATTTAAGTAAAAATAGATAATATATAACTTTTAAAACACACAATTAACATATGATAAGTTAATTATCATTTCATCTGTAGTAGACCATATGTTGTTTTGGCGACACGAGATCAATTAGATTTCAGATATGATTTTTAATCCATCATTTACTCCCTAAACTATTCACTAAAATTTTGATATAGAATCTTAACAAAGTTCTCTCCGAGCAAGAACTTCTAACTTTAATTACTTGGCTATAAAATTTCTCCCTGGAAAGCTGGCTAACGTGGCATCTTGAAACCAGAATTTTGAACTAAGTTCCTGAGTGAGTCTTTCCTTTAATTAGAACCACCTCTAATCAGCTTAAGTCCGTATCACTTCATAAAAGACTCTGAGGACAGATGGAAATTAAGTTAATTTATTATCTCTAGCGGCGGAAAGGTCGCTTTATCCTCTAAGGTGATGATGAAAGGGAAATTTAAGGTTCCAATTTGGTCATTAAAGTCAGCATAAATTAGCGAGTAAATATCACTCTGTTTCTTTGTTACGTACGTTCTACAAGGATATCTTCTTTGGTGTGTTACAATTAAAATGTCACCGTGTGCTATTCTCATCCATTGCCAATCTGACTTTTTTAGTTTTAATTTTAGTTAAATTCATTAGTATTAATATTTGTAAAATACAAGATTTAAAAAATTAATATTTAATTTATAAAAATACATATATGCTAATAAATAAAATGCTTAATTTTTGGATAATTATTTAGTTTTTTATAGCTTTCAACTTTAAAGTATGAATGAATGTATATAAAATAATTCCAAACTATTCAAAAAACAATTTATTAAAAATTAGATTCAATTTGATAATATATATCGAATATTGATGTAATTTCTCGTAAATATGTCAGTAAAACTAAAATATATCATACGAAACTTTTCTCTTGATACTGAAAGAAAATAGTTTTAATGCCTACAAACTAGTAAATCATTTATTCTAAATTCTTGTGCTTCTGAGATTATGAAATAATAAAAAATCTATTCATTTTACCATTTTAATTTATTTGATAATAAATTCAAAAGGTAAAGCGAGTATACTTTCATGACACAAGACAAAGTTTTCACAAGCACAACTTTCGAAAAATATTCTCAAATTAATTTATTTTGGCTGTAAATCACCTTGGTTCAAAAATTGTGTTTGATGATTTTGTAAATATTACAAATGATTTTATACAGTTTTTACAGTTTAGGTCACATTATATGCATATATTGCTAACTTTCCTGTTTCTCTAAATGATAATTATATAGTTAGTTTTCAATTTTTTTCATTTGAAAAATTTGAAAGTTTCACCTACCAAGAACTAAATGTTTGAAATCCCTTGAAATCCCTTTTAATATGCAAGCCTTACTTAAAATTATCTTTCTGTGCATGTTCTAAACTATGATCAAGGCCAAATTACTTTGAGCAGGTTGGTAAAATATTAAAAAAGGTTGAGTCATATTAATTTTTCAAAGACAGCATGTTGAGAATACAGATTTTACTAAGTTGTTGGGGAAACACTTCTTCAGACAATATAACGAGCGATATAGGAATATAGTAATCAAGTTTTCGGCTGATGTATCTACTCAAATATTAGACAATGTATTGAAGCTTAATATTTTTTTACGAGCATTTTATGAATAAAAAGGAAGAAGAAATTTTGTAAAGAGAGAACGTGTACATTATGTCACTTCCTTACATATTACATATTGGTTACGTGAACCGCATTAAACATTATGTAATATATAAGGAAGCGTCAGTTATGCAAATATTTTATGGGTGAATGTAGGAAAAGAGAGTAGACCAAATGAAATGATTTTAACTATGTCATCAAATGTTACATTTAAAAGCAGCGTATGATGAATACGAGTTTTGCTTAACACTGAGTCACATTTTTAACGATGTCAGAACAAATACAACATGCAACTCAACAATCGATGATTATATGTACTGTTTGATGTTGAGCGTAGCACTTTGGAAAGACCAAATTATATCGATAGTTCTGATAACATTTGTTTCGCGTGTGAACAGGTCATAAGAATAAAGTCAAAACTAATTACTGAGTCTTAATGTTGATAGAAGTGCAATATCAGATCATACTGATACAATTAATTAATGAATGAATGTTTGTAAGATTATGTGCAATAGTTGCTGCATGGTTGTCTTTTGCACTACCATATTGGTCAAATACGTAACATAACAATTTCAACTCATCCTGGATTCATAAGTGTATTCATTAAACTTGGTTAAGGAATTAACAAAATATTTGTTTTATATTTGAGAAATTTTCTTTTTAACAAAATAAGTTTTCTTGCTTACCTTTTTAGTGCAACAAAATAATGAGCAAACATAATATGCAAGAGTTATTCTTGGTATATCAAATTTATTAATTTCCAAATTTACTTGTTTTTCAAATATATGTTTTTAGAACATATACAAAGATTTCCTAATATAGTTTATATTGGAATATGCGCGTAAGCTATTACAACGCGTGAAAGATAAGGAAAGCTTGTTTTCTCAAATGAATTTGTGTTGAAATTGATTGCTGTGTCATTTTTTTCTACTGCAAATTATCTTAACACATGTGAAGTTTAGGCCTCGTGAGACATATGAAGATTCGGTGGCAAATTAACTTCAGAATTTTTTAATATATTATTCAAGAGGAGAAATAACATTTTGTTTACTTCAATAAGAATTTTTATGTTTATAACTTCCTCAGAAGGTTTAATATGCATAGGAAATAGTGAAAATGAAAAAGAAAGTTAAATTATTTTGTGGAAAACTAAATAGAAGTGAATACAAAAGTACACAGGAACTTTCATTCGTATTCAAAAATTAAAGGATCTCAAGGGTTAAAGGAAGGAAGCAGACTTTTAGGATTAATTTACGTGATTATGCGAACATAAGTTATTCGTCATGTAGAGGAAATTATATCAAAAACAAAGTCATTATTTTTGGAATAGTTTTATATAATACTCATTATATATTTTGTTGAAAATAACATTGTAAAATCGGAACAAAATATTGTAAAAAATATATTTTTTTTTTTCCATTTTATGAGTAAAGAGCTTTTTTACCTTTTTGCCAGGTAATGCTTTTAATTGGATAACCGCCAACTGGACAACTGAGTACTAGTTCTTGGTCAGAAATAGCTGATATATTGGGAAAAGGTCTTACAAAGGGTGGTCCGTAAACATTAAGTTTCGCTGCATGCCAGACTGCACCTACGTCATTGCTGACATCGCACCGGTAGTAGCCACTATCTTCCACACGAGTATCTGTAATGTTCAAATAACTGGTCACATGACCTTGGGCGGAAATAAAGTCTCCTATTCTTATTCTAGGGTTCTGTGTAGAACTTAATTCTTGATCATACAGAGACCACACTACGCGAGGAACAAAATTACCAGCTGATACACATTTAAGACTAACTCTTTCTCCAGCATGTACAGTAGTGTCTGGAAATGCTGAAAGAAGGTAAGGTGGTACATCTGAAATTAAAACATTATACATTATTTCTTCATTATTCCATTACATTATTCTTTTATAAATTATTCTTTAATTTAAAAACCAAAATGAAAATTTGTGGACATATTTTTACAAATAAATATTACATTAATAATGTGTTAACATTGAAAACGTTTCTAGAGGGTTTTCCCTCAAAACTGCATACATAAATTCACTTAGAAATCTTAAAAATCTTGAATACTAAATAAATTTAACATGGAGAAGAAACAAAATTGTATCATTACATACTTACATTCTTTATGATTAAAATACATAAATGAAATAAATATAATTTTTTCCTTTTAGTCAAATACCATATTCATTGTAAAAAAAGAAAATCTCTATATTACTAAAAAATGTTTTCAAAAGTCTTAAATGTGCTTTCGTAAGACTTGTATACAATATACTGTAATGATAGTTACCATAAGCTACTCATAACATGAAATTAAACAAAAGTTAGATGCAAAATTTAAATTTAAATGGATAGACTTTCTTTTGAAAAAATGTTAACACATGAATATAATGATGAGTAATATTTTTCCAAAGGGAACAAAGGAAAGGAAAATCTAAGAGAACTTCTTGAAATTTTTGTCTTCTCAGTTATTCCCTGCTTATGTTAACAAACTCTAACTGTAAAAATCTTGGAAATTACAGAGTACAATTTACAATAACTCAAAAAGGGTATTCTAAATGAGCTTTTGATTCCAGATTTTTCTTAAATTTTTACACTATTAAATTCAAAATTTTTTATATTTTAATTACTTATAACCATCAAGTTTTAGCAGTGCACAACACGAATGATATTTTTATGTTTTTATGAAATCCTCTTCAACTAGTTTAATAGCATAAAATTAAAATGATGATTACTTTATTTTTTAATGCATTACACTGAAAAATTTCAAATCATTTACATTACTAAAATTTTGTAAAATGATAATAGAAAAATGTCATCAGTATTTAATTTTGCAACAGATATTCTATTTTCAACTAGGAAAATCATGGAATTAACTTGAAAACTGAATTTAAAGAATTATAGCCTTATATCTATTTTGAATATAGAGTGTGTTTCTGATAAATTAAATTTTTGTTTTTGTGGTCGAGAAGAATTTAGTCATAAAATAACATTTCCTTTATTATATTACGTTTTTTCTCCGTGCTCATTAGATAAGTATTGTTTAAAATCATATAAATATCTTTGCTCGAACAAAGGCATTTAAAACTCAGTTTAAATTCAAAATAATTAATTGTGTAGAATAAACTAAACTAAATGTGTATATATATATATACCACAAATTTTAATGTATCTTTAAATACTTTATGTTAAGCATATTACATAAAATAAAAAAATAGGCACAAAAATGTTTAAAAATTTTTGTGCCTATTTTATTTTTGTGACTCACAAACATAGGCACTCGGATTTTTCATAAAAAATTAAGTTACGATTTTTCTTATTTCTGTGCAAACATAATTGTAGAAAATTTGAGTTATTATAAGTATTTTATAAAAGCATTGTTGTACGCATGTATTTAAATAAGTCTTTGTTTCATAAATGCAACTAAACTTACTTTATTTCTTAGTATATAGCGGTTCGGAAACATTTTCTACGAAAGATTACACCATGTTTAAGTTTACATGAGTTTTCTAAAAAGATGTTAAATATTCTTTTCCCTGCCTAAGTAATTATCTTTTAATTTTTACTTTTACAAAGTGATTTAATTCATTAAATCACGCTCTTCCTCAATTAGAAGCATCAACGTGTTACATAATTTGAGAAATATAATTTCCGTTTCTTATGTAAAATTGTGTATACTGACTAGTTCGTATAAAACATGCTTGCTTACAGCAATAATATTAATTTAAATGTTTTGGTTGAGCAGTATTTAGAGCTATACATTTTTTTCTCTATATATATGTATATTTCTTCAGAAAAATACAATTTTACATATTTTTTCCATAATACATATGTGCTAAAATAAGTATATTAAAATACGTAAATATTGAAAATTTATTATAACACAGAATAAAGAGTAAAATAAAATACGTTGTAAAATAAGGAAATATTTATAAAAGAAACTCTATATGTAAATATATTTCCCATTAGAAAAATAACAGTTCAATATATTATTAACATATATGAGCATATTTAACTTTATAAAGCCACCATAAAATTTATAGTATAATTAAAAATAATTTGAAATGTTTAGGACAAAAATTCTATTTTTTAAAAGTAAAATATAGTTAAAACTGTGTAATTACTTATAGTTTTATCATAAAAATTATTTTGTAATCACAACTATTAAGTGAAATATAGTTATAACTTCTCAGACAATTATATACTCATCAAATGATAATATTGTCAAGCTGTATTATATATACTGGGCTTAAATTTTGTGGAGTATATAAGTGTATTATAAAATCAATTCGTTTTCGTTTATTTTCAACTTTCTAGTGCAATGACATACATACGGAATTTTTAGGAATTATATACATTTAAGAATTTTGTATATAAAATTAGCAATTTTTAGTATAAAATTTAAGAAAAGAGTTTTAAGGAGTTACCAAAAATGATATAATTCTTAATTTTCTAGGAGCGTTTATTTTTTCTCTTTTATATGCATACCTGAAATTATGTCATCAATGAAACATGTTTAAAACTTACATTTTTTTGTGAAAGAAACCTTTTATTATAAATCTTCCAATATTCTCAATTCTCAGTGGATATGTTTCTATATAGGGGGGAACACTTTTTTTAAAAATGTACTTTCATAATAAATTAAGCTTCGGAGTCTTACGTGTTCTTTAATTTAGCTGACTAAAATAAAAATGTGTGTTTGATATAAGAATATCGTTTTTACAGAGGAAACCCATTTACTCAGCGCTTCAACAATTTTAATTAAGGTTCTTCTTTCTTGTATTATAAATTAAAAACCAGTTCCCTAATGAGGGTTTCTTAAAACTGAGCCGTTTCAAGAGTTTTTGCATAAAAGATTACTAAGAGAAAAAGATTTTTACGACAGTAAAAATGGATATACTTAAAAAAATACTGAAAAATATGCACTATTTTAATAGAAATATTCATCATATTTACTTTTTAATTTAATATATGCATTGATTTTGTAAAATACTGATTAAAAGGTGTAAAATTTCAAGTTTATTCACATAGTTAAAAATATTTATCAATACAAGAGGACTTAATTATAATATGAAAAACTGAATATGAAAATTGTCACAATACAAATATTTATATTGAAGTAACATATAAAAATATGTAAATAAGGAAAACATTTAAATCATCCTTTTGGATTTAAACTAACAATAAATTGGATGTTTTGGCTTATCTTTTTTATTTTGCTATTTCTTTTGTTCTATTGCCAAGATGCAAATGACTCTAGTCAATAGAAGATAGCTTCTCAAACCGATGCTTTGATATATATATATGCAATCGGTTTATCAACAAAATGAACTTCAACAATATTTTTAATTTCGATTGTAAAAGAGTTCAAGCCACAAAGTCATACTCGGTGTCATGTTTTTCGCGTACTTGGAACAATCATTGCTTTGCGCAGAAAATGTTCTCCAAAGTCTTTTTGAATTCAAATTGACGAGTCATCAGGCGAAAATTATGCAATGTTTTCAAAGCTATTCAGCTATGCTTAAACAATTTATGACAACATGTGCATAGCTGGAATTCATTAGAAATCATTTGAAACCATGGTTATCTCTGTCTTGTAACAATGTATGCTTTCCAAAAGTCGGAGAGCCAGGCAAGAAAACAAGAATAAGTGAAAGACACTTATAGAAAAAGATAGAGGTTTCAGGAAATCTTTGAAGCAATATCACTAAAGATTTTAAAATTTGAATTCTAAACATTAATTAAAAAAGAAAACTTTTATGGTTTTGAAAACATTTAAAAACGAAAACGGTAAAAAGGGATTTAGGCATGATCTCAACAAGTAACCATTTATAGTTAACTAGGCATTATATATTTTTGTAGTTTTACTCAATAAACTGAGGCATTGGAAGCATCTGGTAAACAAATATCTGCAATCACTTTATTATATGCAATAAGAAATAGTAAAGTGATTTTTGTGTAACGTCTACTGTACAATAGCAGTCAAATCAGAATTCTACGATTTTTTCGTACGGTATTAAGAAGTTTAAAGTTCTAGAACGTGCAGATTTTCAAGAAAATAAAAGTTACGCAGAAAATAAAGAAGATAACATTTCGATGGAGAAGGAAGTCAATTGAAAAATCATTTATTCCTCAATGTATTCGCAACGAGTTCTACCAAAGATAAAGTCCAGAAAAATTACTTCATCTAATCTTTATTTAAGATTAAATCTAATCAAATGGAAAATGAAAATCATAGTTTCAAGTTTTGACCTTCATAATGGGTTAGTAATTGATAATGTAATAGCATTCACGAAAAGGTGTTTTTTTTTTTTTTTTTTTTTTTTTTTTTTTTTTTTTTTTTTTTTTTTAAGGCTAAAGACCTCTGAAGTACAAGGCAAAAGAAACAAATAAATTAAAACAAAGTGGTGAGAAAAGTCTATGAGCCCAATACATCCCTAGCACGCCAGTAACGGTCACTCAAAGAGGAACCCTTCTGTGACGGGCAGCGGAAAATGTAGTCAGCATCCATAACCTCTCGAAGATCACAGAGAGTGAATAAAGGGACTTGAACAACATCTATTCTATGTAGGACAGATGAAACTCAGCAACCACTTTATGTCTTGGCCACATTGGAAAACCCAAAAGTTTATTCCAGCAGATCTTACTAGAATTTCTCTCAGAAAATTGATGTTGAACAAATCATTAAATTTTTTTGGTCTCGAGAGCAAAACTCCACGAAAAGTAGCTAAGGAATTTTTAGCACTGTTCAATAAGATGCACCTTAATAACTAAAGTAATTTTCTAAATAATTAGCAACAACACAAAAAAAGTTGAAATCATTTGCACGCATTATGATATCAAGGGTTAAATAGAAAATATTTAGAAAGTAAAAAAAATGAGTATTATATTCATCGTTCCCGAAAATAAAAATAGAATGATTATTGAAGGCATTATTTTTTTAAATAGGCACATATGTATATATCGTATATTTACTGCGAAGGTTTTGCCGCAAAGCATTATATGTACAGTTCCGAAGTAACGCCCAGGTATATAGTTCTGACACTTATCTATTGGGGTAAAATTTGATTCTTGTTGTGGCACAGTACCTTGTCTTTTGTACATTACCGAACGTGAAAAAATATTAAAATAAGTTGATGGGAAATATAACAGATCAAAAACAAATGGTTGTCCATTGCAAAATTTCATCAACTATTCGATAGATGGTGCTAGGTAACGAAGTAAAAAATTTCGTCACATGATTCAGTAGATGGTTATATCTTCACTGTAGCTGTCAGAACATTCACGATACGATGTTATACACTACTGGCCATTATAATTGCTACACCAGGAAGAAATTCAGATAACAAAATGCTATTTATTGGACAATTATATTATACGAGAAATAACAAGTGATTAAATTTTCAAAAAATTTGGCTGGATAGATCCTGAGAAATCAGTACCCAGAACAACCACCTTTGGCAGTAATAACAGCACTTATACGCCTGGGTATTGAGTCAAACAGAGATTGGATTGCATGTACAGGTACAGATGCCTATGCAGCTTCAACACGATGCCACAGTTCATCAACCGTAGTGACAGGCGTTTGGTGATGAGCCAGTCGCTCAACAACCATTGAACAGATGATTTCTATTGGTGAAAAATATGGAGAACGTGCTGGCCAGGGCAACAACCGAACATGTTCCGTATCAAGGAAGGTCCGTACAATACCGGCAACATGCGGTTGGGCATTATCCTGCTGAAACGTAGGGTTTAGCAGGGCTCGAATAAAGGGTAGAGCTACGGGTCGTAACATACCAGAAATGTAACGTGCATTGTTCAAAGCACCGTCAATGACAACAAGATAAAACTGTGACGTGTATCCAATGGCACCCCATACCCTCACGCCAGGTGATGGGCCAGTATGACAATGACGAATGCACGCTGCCAGTGTGCGTTCACCACGATGCCGCCAAACACGGATGCGATCACCATGATGCTGTACACAGAACCTAGATTCCTCTGAAAAGTCGACGTCTCGCCATTCGTGCGCCCAGGTTCGTCATTGATCAAACCAATGAAGGCGCTCTTGTCTATGACGCAGCGTCAAGGGAAGCCGCAGCCAAGGTCTCCGAGCTGAGAGTCCATGCTGCTGCAAACGTCGTCGAACTGTTCATGCAGACACTTGTTGTCTTCCAAACGGCCCCGTTTCTTGACTCACGGCTCGTGGCGTTGTTGCGCGATCCATTACGGCCATGCGGATAATATGACTGTCTTCTCGGCTGCTAGTGATAGGTGGCCGTTGAGATCCGTATTACCGTCCTGAAACCATCGATTCCATATTCTGCTAACAGTCATTGGATCTCGACCGACGCGAGCAGCAATACTGCGATAAGATAAGAACGCATTTCTCCTTCTTACACGAGGCATTACAACAACCTTTCACCAGGCAACAACGTTCAAATGCAATTTGTGTATAAGGAACCGGCTGAACAATTTCCTCGTTTAAACACAATGTAGGTATCGCTACTGGCGCCTGCTTTTTCTGAATGCGCTGAAAAGCCAATCATTTGCATATCACAGCGCCATCTTTAGTTCGTATAAATTTGACGTATGTAGCAAGTCGACTTCTTGGTGTAACAATTTTAATGGCCAGTAGTGTAAAAAATATAGATCGGTCTCAAGTTGAACAGTTATAGAATTACGATTTTCTGAGAGAAAACATGAGCAGCTGAGAAATTGCAATGGATGTCGTATTTTTGATTTATGCCTTACATATCTTTCTAATAGGTGTTGAAAGATTTTGCAACTTCTTCCTATTCAAAAGCTTCCAATTGTTAAACTACCCACTGCATTATATCAATAATAAGTCAGCCATCAATTACACTTGTTATATATCTTCGTCAAGTTATTTATAAATAATAGGTTAAAAATGATAACATAACATAAACTTTTCTACATAACATAAAAGAATAAAAATATTACAAATTATACCAATATTTAATAATAAAAATTTGGAACTTTGTAATGTATAGAATTTCCTAGCTTAATGTATTGGTCAATAAATACGTGATATTCTCTGATTTTTCTTAAAAACGAAGAATTATTCTTATATGAAATAAAAAGATTAACATATTCTTATGTGGTACTCATATTTAGTTACAAGATTTTCTTTTAAGTATTAAAACGTGCTTAAGTAGTCACGTACAGGCATTTTCCCTCGGGTATTAAATCGACGTTTTGCTTTCATATTTTCTGATAAAAGAAAAATATGTTGCTTTGTTAATGCCACAAGAATAATCTGTTTTTCTAAAACAAAAAAACTTAACATTAAAACAGAAAGAAAAATCGAAGTAAAAAGTAATGAGATTCTTAAGTCTATTAATTGCAAGATTAGAAACTTAAAAGAAAATATAAATTTTTTAATTTAAAAAATGAACATTTTTAATTCTGTAGCAGTTTGTTGATTAAATTGTTTTTATGGTTACTCTCATTAATTGCTTACGCTTTGATATAAAAAGTATAACTGTATTATACAAGGATAACTGTAATTACTAGCGTAAACTTAGTGTGAAAGATAGGCATTTTTATTTTACTTTAGATAAAAATAAAAAACTGATTCGTGAAATTTTTTCTTCAAAATACATTATCCGTAAAATATAAATTGGAAGAAAAATAAAACCTAACTGAACTTTAAAAAATCTGATACTAAATCTTATATAATGTATAATATAGTAACGTATAAATAAGTGCATATAATTGCTATTATTTTTATATCTTATTTCACACAAAAGAAGTTAGGTATGTATATTGAAGGTAGATTCAATTTTTGCCAACTTAAAAACTAGAAATAGTTACATAAAAACTAAATGCAACAAATTGTTAAGTTATGCATTTTTAACACAAAATTTAATATATAAGGGGTGATCGAATGAAAAGGAACGAAATCACACGGTGGGTACAAATGTGGATTTTATTTAAAATATACACCATAGGCTTGAGTACAACAATCTCACTGATGAAAAAGCCGCAGGATTCCTTGTTCCCAGAACTCCTGTGTCTGTGACGAGACCCAGTTCTTTACAGCACCCTTGAGTGCGTCACCCGTATTGAAGCGCTTCCCTTTCAGGTTATTTTACAGTGGATCAAACTCATGGAAATAGTAGGGTGATATTTCCGGACCAATGTCTCCCACTTTAACTTGTCCAGTTCCATGAGTATAGAAACGTTTGGACGCACGTTATCATGGAGCAAAACAACACCCTTCGTGAGCAGCCCCGGTCTTTTGTTCTTGATTGACCTTCGAAAGGGTTGGAGTGTCTCGCAGTACACATCAGAGCTTACGGTTTTTCTGTGCTCGAGGAATCCTGTCCTCATACGGACTGCCGCATCTTTTGGACACCACTTTTGATAAGAGCCTCTGCTCTCTCCTGCGCATGCGGGCACCCTTGCTACGATCCTAGTTAGAGACTCCAATCACATCCCGAGGTGCCTCGCTACTTTCTCCCGCGGAATATGCTAATATTTAACTGTTACGTTTTTATGTCATTTTGTACCTTTTCATTTTATCCCCCTTTGTAGTTTTTGAGTTATAAAAATTTAATATAGCAATAGAGAATTTAATATGATGAATATTAAAAATGTAAAACTTACCACCAATTTTAATCTGTGCTGTTCCTTGGGCTCCATCCACATCATTATATGCAAAACACTGATACATTCCTTTGTCCTCTCTTCTTACAGATGTAATGTGCAAGACATCTCTAGTTAATAGTTGGACTCGAGTATTTGCAGTCAAGTGTCTCTGGTCTTTTCTCCAAGTAATTGTGTGAATAGGATGTCCGGTTACAGAGCAGTTTAACACTGCTGTTTCTCCAATATTCAGAGTTTGATGTTCAGGAATAATTGTCACTCGTAGAGGTGCTGAAATAAGATTTCACTAAATATGAAGAGAATATAGTTACAAATTGCAAACACTTTAAGATTTATCGAATTTTAAGATACAAGAAACAAAAAAAGGGCACAGAATAGTAAAGTCAATGACAGCTTAACATATCTTAAAATCAAATATATATTTATAAATAAATACATGCAAAATAATAATGTTATAAGTTGATTTTCTTAAATATTTAATTTTTTATAAACTTACTAATATTTTATTTATTTTTGTGAATTAGTAAAGGTTTTCCTTACTTTATTTTCCATGAATTAAGTGTAATGTATCAAACAACATTTAATTTTAAAATGAACATTTCGTTTTGAAAAATATGATACAGGTTCCTTTATTTCAATATTCAGATTAAATTGTTTTCTAATTATATAATATTATTGGTTATTGCTATGTTTGAAATGAAGTAAAACACATAAATATTTTCTATGATTCATTTTAAGGCAAGTTTAAATCAAAATTCAAAATTTATTGAAATATTTATAAATGACAACATACACATTTGTATATAAATATATATTGTGTGTGTGAATTAATGGGAATAATATTCTTAAACTTAATATATTATAATATTTAATATATTATTAAATATATTTTTTTATTATTTTTAGATATTTTTTGATAATCATTGAGATTCGAAAGTAAACTATTCTATTAACTACATACTTAATAGAAATTAACTATAGACAAGTACTGAACAGTTTCCTTAAACAAGTAAAAAGTGTCTAAGACAAGTAAAAAAATATGGATTCTTAATTCCCTGTTCAACATAATTTAATTTATAACAGAATATTTTCCATCCTTTAATTTTATTTTAATACAAATTATGATAACACTGGAATTTGAGATTTAAATTGTTTTTAAAGTAATTTTCATTTTATTTGCTTTTGGGAATATTGAAAAAATTTTATACATAATTACATGAAACAATATTAATAACATATATAATGGCAAATTCAATATATTTTTAGAAATTCAATTTTAGTTTATTTTATTATATTTAAAACTAAGTGAAACTTAAAGTAGTAGCAAAACATTTATTAAAAGATATGGCATAAAATAAGCATTAATTTGTTTCTCTTGAATATCTTAAAAAGAAAGATTCACATTTTCATTTATTATTTTTTAAAAAGAAACAAAACAAATGGTTCAATAATATATATATACCTGTTACTATTAGAACCGTGTCTGTTCTTTCATCACCAACGCCATTTGACAAAAAACACTGGTATTTTCCTCCATCAGATAACATTACATTCTTTATGTGTAATGTTCCAGGAGTAATTTTAATTCTGTGATCCTCAATTACTGGAAATAATCCATTTGATGTTTCTTTCAACCACCTATAAAGAAACATCAAGATATTAATAATTTCAGCAGTTCTCTGACAGTGATTAATTTTTTAAATTTTCTTCTATTAAAGCAATACTGATTTCATAAAATGTTCATTATCATTGATGTTTATGCTTATTTAATAACGAGATAATCAGTATTGATATTTTTATACAAATATAAATTGCATTGATAAATAATTGTTAATGGGTCTTCTGTAATCTAATCAGCGTTAACAATAAGTTGTTTTGATCAACGCTCGTCAAAATTGCTGACATGTTGATCCTACTATAATAATTTTGCACACTCCCTGCATTCGGTTTTGTTTCTTGTCCTCAAGGTTGCATAGCGTTTTTTTAACTTTTGTTTGTTGAAAAGGCATCACAAATTTTTAGAGCTTCATATACAGATAGGAAATTATTTTAAAATTTGTCAAATAAAACTTACGTTACAAATATTTGTATTAAACTCTTTCTACTGATATTAATTTTAACAAATTACCGAACGTTTCAGAAGTTATACAAGTAAGTTCATTTCGTTTTTATTTTAAGTGTTCTGTCTGACGTTTTTCTTTTGAGCAAGCTAGAATAATTTCTTGATTATTCATTTTGGAAGCTTATTTCGCAAATCAGCTAATGCAGTTTTAATTGAAGATTATTTTTTTAAACAAATTTATATCCATAGATTTAAAAAAAAAAACATGATATAAAAGTGATTTTCTCACTTCCTTTTATTTTGTTTTTTTATAATGTTTGTAGACAATGGTTATTTCGTGTGTACTGCATATATATATATATATATATATATATATATATATATATATATATATATATCACATACGTTACATAATTGACATCATGCGTAATGGGCTATAAGAGAATAAAACACAGATTTGGGACAGGAAAAAATATTTTATAAAGCACTTAATACAAAAAATTAAATTTTCTGTATATTAAAAAACGAATCATAAATGTGCTTCATTGAAAAGAATGATTTTTAGTTGGAGATATATTTTCTCCGAACAGAAAATAACGCTGAATACATTTAAAGCATGGAGTCAATGAGACTATTTATAAAAAATGAGATGAGATATTTTTAACTCACTCCACGAGAAGATCTTTTTCCTAGTTCTTGGAGATTTTGTGATTGTAGTAGATGCCAGCAATACCTCATATAAAATGTTCCAAACCTTCTGTTTCTGTTCTTAAGACGTGAAGTTAATTCAGTTTATATGATTTTTTTTTTTGCGAAAAGGAAAGTATTTCTTCAGTATAAAATATTACACTATATCTGATTATATCTTTGACATGTCAAAGTTCTTCATCTCATAATAATGAGGAGATGGGTTCCCTTATTAAAAGAGATGCCAACATGGACTATCATTTTCATGGTCCCAAATCTGCTTTTCCCTTGCAAACTCTCGGTTCTATCAGACTATCATCAAAATCAGTAGCGAATTCTTTGTTTCTAGGACCACATTACCTCTAGAAGAAAATAATTTTTTTGGTAAGATTATAGCAAAAAAACAGGAGTGGTCATGAGAAATAATATTGGGCTTTCATTTCCTTAATTAGTATTCTTTGTTGTATACTCACTGTAGAAATCTCTGTTCATGACTACTAATCACATTGGTCTTCGAGAATACATATCTCGAGACCATAACATAGCATTCAGGAAGTTGAATAAAAAGTGTGGTCTTAGTAATCATTTTCTGAAAATAATGGTTTGAAAATGGGTGGCATTTATTTTCGGACGTTACCTAGTCATTAGCGTGAAAAAAATCGATCCTCATTGGGGGTTGTTACACATCTTGACCTTATCTTGCACTTCAAGCTGCTCTCCCAGCTTCCAAGAAAAAGTTTAATATTTTAGAAATCACATTTTTTGAATGACTTCTTTAATTTTGCTTATTGTTTTGCTCCGTGTAAGCAACCAACAATATCCAACTACTAATTTATTTAAAGCATGTAGTTGAGACGTCATACATAATGAAACAAAGCAATACAACTTTAACTTAGACCATTATTTTTTAATTTGTATTTCAGTAAAATGAAAGTCAGTATGTCGCCAAAGCGCCATTTTTTAAATGAAGCTCAAATTTTCTATATTTTGAAATTGAAAAATATTATATATATATAATTATACCTGTCGAAAAGTTATAAGCGAATAACTTTTATGTTAATACACATTTTTATACAAATCTAGTATAATGCTTGTCATTTTCAAATTAAAGCACATGTATTTTAACTCAATCTTGAAAGAAAAAAAAACATGTTTTACTTTATTTTGAAAACTGTAACAGTTTTACGAATGTGAGACTTCTTAAGACGTTCTCTCTAACATTTGCTGTTTTTTTCTTACTTTTATCAAATTAATCATTTTTATTTTGATTTTGCATATTTTTGAATTTTAAAAAGATTATCACACATCTTCTAGTTTATTTTTATATAAACATTTTCTTTTTTAGTCTTTAGAGTGACATTTTTCTTGGTTAAAAATTGATAAATAAGTAATAAACTTTTCATATTCATTTTTCTTGATTACTTTTAGCAGATATTTATCGATAAATTTTACTAAACATAGCAATGTACCTGATTTTTTTTTGACAATGTCATGCGAATTGAAAATGAGGAAATCATCGGAACATTGCAGCTTTTTCATTATCATAAATTTGACAATACATTTTCACTTGCTGATTAAATTTTGCATCAGGACATTTTTGAAGAAAAATTAAGTAGACAAACAGAAAAAAAAAATCTATGATTACGAAGCTTCGCATCAAATTTGCATACAGATGAGTTTCGGAGTAAAATTAAGGATGACAAGTTTCCATAATCTCAAAAAAGAACTCTCATTTACAAAATCTTTGTTTCGCTTAGTTTGATGATCAAAGACTGAAAAAAAAATTAACACTCAGCTGTAAAAGAAAGAATATTTTAACAACCCTGTCATTTTCTTTATTAAAGTGACGGGAAAAGTTTACTCTGGTGAGGAAGATTCTAATGATTATATACCGTAAAAGGCTTTTAATCTGAAGTACTAAACTAATGGAAGGCATGAATCTCTTTTAGCTAAAGGGTAATTATCGGTGTATTGTTTAGACTTCATTCATGTCACTTCAAGCTTGAAGAAAGAAACTCTAGATATAATGAATAAATGAATCATAAAGTTAAGAGTAATTTATTTCAAAAATTGACCCTATCAGTTAGAATTTCAAAGATAAATATTACTTTCATTATCTTGAAACTCCTATTCCCTAAATAATGAGCAAAGATTTGATTTGCATATTTAAAAAACTATGTTTTGTCCATTCTATAATTAAAGTGGAAAACTTTTCCTATTTTAATTTAATCGCATAAACATCACTGCTTATAACTAATGTTCCCATCCAATAGTTTCTATTTGTTATTTTTTTAGCCTTTTTAATTTGTGTGCATTAAAAAGAATACACAGCCAGAGTATCTTATCAATATCGGAATGAACTTTTTTCAAATATAATCAAATATCACAAATTTAAAAAATGCTGTTTTAAAATATTTTATTAACTCTTTGACAATTATTAAGTACACTGCTCAAAACAGTTAAAGAATATTGTAAGTTTTATATAAAATAAAGATATGAGAAACTTCTTTTTACAAAAAAAAGCAGAAGAGAACCACAAATGCAAATTTTTCTGATTTTCAAACTGTGGAGTATGCTAATTTTCAGTTCGACGTCAAAAACGTCGCTTCAGCAGCAGTGAATGAAATTTGAACTGAATAAAATATAGTGAAGAAAAGGATGATCGACATTCAACGACTGCTTTGTTTCGATGAGTATGGTGACTGTTGGTAGGTTAGAAAGGGGCCAAACTCAAGCCGAAATAGCGTAAGCAATTGGAGTGTCACAAAGTGGGATTTCCAGTATCTGGAACCTTTTTTTTGTGACTGGAAATGCAGGCCGAAGACCAGGGCAAGGTCGCAGACGGGCAAAAATGCCCAATGTAGATCGTTATTTATTGTTAACGGCTCGGTGACACCGAAATATGAACGCTACTCTTCTCCAACAATACCATCGCTCGACTACTGACACCACGGTTTCAACTCAGACTGTCCGAAACCACCTCCATGGTGTAGGTTTGTTTAATCACCGACCGATGGTATGCGTTAATCTAAAATGAATGCATCGTCGCGACCACAGGGAGTGGTTAACAGAGCATGTGAACTGGAGCAGAAATGAATTGAGCAATGTTCTTATATCTGACGAGTCCCGTTTTTCTGTTCATCCTGATAATAGGCGTATTTTCATCTGGAGAGACTGTGGCAGTAGGAATAATCCTGCGTTCGTGCACGAACGAAAGTGTCAGATTTGGTGGTGTCGGAGTGTTGGTGTATGGTTGCATCTCCATTGACGGGCACACATACCTCTACATCATTTGAGATAGACCTCCGACTGTTCGCAAATATAGGGATGAGATCCTCAGACCTATTGTCGTACCTTACACTTTAGCAATCGGATATGACTTCATTTTAATGGACGATAACTGTAGGCCACATCGTGGTAATCTAGTGGAGGATTACCTTTTCAAAGAAAGGAATCGAATGAATGGAATGGTTAACGTGTTCTCCCGACAAGAATCCAATAGAACACGTTTGGGACGCTCAAGGAAGACGAGTTGCTGGGCACTAACCACCCCCACAAACTCTCCAAGAACTGGAAAAAGCTCTTCTGGAAGAGTGGGACAGAATACCCCATCTCGTGATTAATAGCAACATTGACTGCATGCCTCAAAATAGTTCAACGTTGTTGGCCGTCGGTGGAAATCATACCTCCTACTGAAGCGATTTCCTTTGAAGAAAACACCTTTTTTTTCTTTTTTTCTCATATGCACAAATTGGGTTCTTTTCCTTTTGTACATAAATGCACAATAAAATGCTTTTTTTCCTGCGAAACATGTGTGATTTATTCTCATTTAACCTACTACATCTTTCAACCATCTATCAATCAGCTAAAAAGTTTCCAAGCCATAAGAACCACCTAAAACCGCAATATCCTTTAATTGTTTTGAGCAGTGTAGTTTGAAGCTTTGCAAAACAATCTACTTTAAAATCAATTATTCATATTATGCATACATTTTTGTGTGAAGGCAAATATGTTATGTATGGACTAAAATATAAGACCGTGCATTAAATTTAAATGCAAATAATCTATTTTTGTAAATTGCATTTAGGGCGTTTGACCTACTATTTTTAAGAAACAACTGTTGTTTTTATATTAAATAAATGTTATTAAAATGTCTTTAAAAATGATGATTAAAAATATGAAATTTGTAAATCTTAATAACAATCTTAATCACTGATAAATACTGAGAAATAGATGTTGCATGAGCTTGGTTGGAATAGTATCTCAGGTATTTTTTCCCACTAATGGTATTTGAATCTGAATACCTGTCTATGTCCTCCTATTTGGAAACCAATAAAGGGTTATCAATGTTTAAAATTTCAAAATAATAACCAAAAATTATTTCCGTATAATTATTACAAAACTCGAACTTTCCTAACTTTAGTTTGATTTATTGTTTTAAGACGAAATCTTGATTATGAAAAGTATCTTAATTAAAACTCCTACAGTTTAATATTCATTCCGCGACATTACCGAAATAAATAGGGGTTTGGTACAGTTTATAACTTGGTGATATGAAGTTTGGCATTTTTAATAAAATATTTGTACAGCCTGATCTAAAATTGTATTTGGTAGTCGAATTTATATTGCATAAGTTATCCAATAAAAAATAAAATATTATTTTCAAAAGAAATAAAGATTACACGGAAAATTTCGATTAAAATCAATATAATGATATTTGTGTATCACAAAAACATTTATATTTCTTATAATATATTGGTAAATACTTTTAAAAAGATTCATAAATTGAAATTTCCTTAAAAAGTTTGGAAAATGTGCTTTTAGAGATGAGTAGTTTTTTTTATGCATAATGAAAATGAATACATTATAATTGAATTCCCTACAACATTGAATATTCGAATACATTCAAATATTTTATAATTTACTTATTAATTAATAAAAAACTAACTAGGAAAGAACTAAATAGGAAGGAAGTAGAAAAAAACTAAATAGGAAGGAAATTTACACATGATAATTGTGATTTTAATTATTACGATTTATTTACAAAAGTTATGAAACAATACATTTCTAAAAATTTCATAACATTAAAAACTTTTGCAGGACAATCGATTTAATTGCTTATAAGAAAAAACCGGAATTTAAAAGAAAGAAATTTCAATACACAAAGAATTTAAGTAATTTTATAAGCAACTTATGAAACATAATAATTAAAAACAAAAATTAATCAATTAAATGGTAAGTATTACAAAGTGTACTGAAAATAATCTGCATTCTTAAGAAAATGTCGCCAAAGAATGTTGCGATTCACGAATTAATATGGCAATTAAGAATGGATGGTGAAAAATAATTTTTAAAAAGAAATCTTCAGTGCAAAATGCAATTATTTTAAATTAAACAAATAGAAAACGTCAAAGGAGGGATTTCTTTTTTTTTGCTCATGTAAGAATGTGAACACAATTAAAACGTAAAGCTGCAATGCAGTTTTATTCAATCAAATTTTCAACAAGATACAAAAAAATCTCTCTCTAAGAGAGAATTATCGATTTACTAGCCATTTTCATTTTCCAACAAGCTTTAAGACATCTAAACGAAAATATGATTTTTTCACATTCATTTATTATTCACTCTAAGGGATTTTTGAATATATTTTTCATTTTCTTTCTAAATCTACACATTTTTGTTTTTAAAATTCCAGATTTCTCTTAGGTTTAATTTAAATACTCACACTGTGGTTTTCGGTTAAAAGAAAGTATTTTTGTATTCTGCACTTAGAACTCTTCACATTTTTTTTATTTTGCATTTAAAGCTAACATTGGTTTCTTTGGCAAAGATCCAGATTTACTTTTGAGTACAATACCACAGCTGGCTATGATAAACGGTGGGCGCGCGTATGAGGGATGATCGCATTAGGCAAAACGTGGGAACTTAGTAAGTTTCGTGCAAAACTTTCAAGTTCTTAGAATGTATCTTGGTTTAATTTAGCATCCCTTGAAAGAATCTGCATAATTTTTAGTTCAAATAAACTAATATTATTATTTTTATGTTTATATATGAAAGAAAATTATCACAATAGACTGGATGTCTGGGTTCTATTTTTAGAGAGGAGACTTGTATAGAGAATAATGTTTTAAAATAATATCAAAATGTTGATACAGGAAGAAAAAATTCAGTAAAATAAATATTTATTTAGATATTTTGATTAAAGTGTTAATCTAATTTATTTTACTGTTGGTATTAATTGATGGATTTATTCAAATCAACTAAACTTTTCATAAACGAGAGTTAAGGGCAAATAATGATTAGAGCCATTTTTATTATTTTCTTTAAGCTTCTTAAAACATTTTAGGGCCTATATTTTAATACTACTGGATTTTAAAAATCCGAAGGAACTATAAATTAATTTCAAAATAAAACTCAGTGTCATTACTTTAAGGACTATTTAGTTATTATGAATAGAGAAAAAATTATCTTTAGAGTTTTTCAATTTATATTTGGAAATTTACTTGAAATGAGCACCCCTTTTAGTAAGATAAAGTTCTATATATGATAAAAGTTTTTATATATGTTATTTTGTAAATTAATTTGAAGACATATAGATTAAATTGCAAACCTCAGTCAGAACAATTAAAAAGGAAGCTAAAATAAACTAAACAAAATGTTCCTAATGTTGTTAACAAAACAATGTAATAAATATGTTTTTCACAACTGTCAAGAGAGAAACATGCTTACATATTTAAAGTAAAAGACATTATTTTTTCAGAATTGGGCTTTCCCGAGTTGGGAAAGTTCAAAAAGTTTTACAAGAACTAAAGCAGTGTTAAACAAATCATAAACTTTTTAGGTACCAAATTCTCTGTCCCAAGAATACTTTTCTTATGTGTTTGGGTCACACTCATTTTGCAATAACCATTTTCTTGCATGTCTTATCAGAAGACGCAGAAACATTAATGACTAATCATTTTGTAGTATTAGGTTCATTGAAATATGCTAATAGATAGGATAAAATGAAGAATTATCATCA
>JAPDSC010041040.1:204350-265028 GCA_026290005.1 Latrodectus geometricus
TGAAATATTAATTATTATATATTTTTGGAAAAAATTAATTAAAGTTTTAAAGAATAAACTGATTTATATCACTATTGAAATGTAAGGAATATTTATAAAGGTTTTCATTAACTTGAATTTAATGTTAACAAATTATTTTTCTGAAAAAAGGAAAAATTAAATTTGATATCTAAATTTTTATTTTTAAGTATTAAAATGTTTATACAGTTAGAAACCAAAAGTAAAATAAATGAAATTATGGAAAATAAACTTTTCAATAATAAATGAAATTATTGAAAATTAATTTTTATAGTCGTTTTCTGTTTCATATTGAACATAAAAAATGAATGTGTTCAACATGAAACTGAAAGTAAACAGAAGTTGAAAAAGCATAAAGGCTCTCAAAATTTATATTGATTAGTATAACCATTTGAGAAATATTTATACAATTAAGTAATATAACTAATTCTGTGTCAAATGATGTTTTTCTAATTTATTAAATTAAACTTTGGTTTTATTAAATTCAAATTTTTTTTCAAAACTTAAAAAATAACAGAATTATTATTTTTATTGATTTGGCACATTTTATTTCTATTTAAAGATTCGAAAAACATTTATTTTCATTAAATTTGAAAGATATATTTCTTTATAAATAGACAGATATAATATATACGTACCTTTTGTTAGCCAAAACTAAAAATTGTTTACGTTATTTACTCTTTTTTGTGAAAATTATTCCTTTTTTAAGGTATATGTAGTTTTGAATGTCTGATGGCTTTTATTTAATTAAAAATAACAGTCATTCGATATTTGCTTATTAGCATGATTTTACATTATTTTAAAATTGTTTTAAATTGTAAACAATGTATACAATTGCTGTACATTGCTTTTCTAATTTCTGAAAATTTAATTCTTGATTTTCAAACACCAAAAGACATGTGTTTCTGATGTCTCCCTTTATTATACAAAGTTTCTTCAAAGAGTGAATACTATAATAATATATTGAAAAAGATTTAAGCACAAACGTTAAGGCTTGCATGAAAAGAACAATTGTTAATGAACTTCTAGAGCAAGAAGAAATCATCATTTAAATAATGTCATGTAATTACATAATATAATAAATGTCATGTAAATAGAAAATGTCATATAAGAAAAAAAGATATTTAATATTTAACTAGGTAAGTTTTCCTCCTGAAATTATTTATTTACTAGAACTCAATATTAATAATCATGTTTCATTTCCCTGACGTATTTCTCAACAATTTTATTTATTATATGAGATCAATTACAAATGGAAATATTTCTCGTGGTGTAATATCACAATACCTTTGCTTACTTAAAATAAAACTAATAAGGTGCTGATTATAAATTTTAAATTTTTCTGTAAAAATATTTTTACAGAAAAAATAGCAAGCATTCACACCTCAATTCTTTTGTTTTATGTTTACTTCAAATTATTAAGGAAAAAAATTTAGCATAATTTATGACAACCTTTATGGTTGATTATAAGCAAAATACATTAACTGTGGGTTATTTATAAAGTTCAAAACAGCTTAAAAACTGAAAGATCTTTATTTTTTTTCTAAAAATATCAAACGTATAAAGTTCATTGTTTAATTAATAGTAACACTTGTACATACAAAACATTTATTACACATTTTGATAAATTTGGAGGTAAATTTATTCTGTGTAACTTAAGAATATAAGAATAATCTTTCTTGAAAATGTATTATATCTTATAAAAATATTTAAATTAATAATAAATTTAAATATTTTAGTAAATGTTAAGCTATAAGTAAAGAAATTACATAATTTAGTTATTTTTATCAGCTTTATTAACATATCTTTGTTATTGAAACAAAGTATGATTTGAAACACAATTTTAATTCACAAAAAAATTATTTGAACAACATATTAATTTATTTTTATTTGTAAATGCAGTATTTTAAAATAATAAGTTGAAAATTATGATTTTAAATAAAATTATAAAGCGAATTTTTAATGATAAAATGGTAATTTAAATATTTTTTAAGGGAACTTATAATTTTTGAGCTAATTCCATTTAATAAACACAGAAGTTGAAAAGATTTTACTTCAGTAAATAGTTTTAATAATTGTATCCTATTCATAATATTTTTGAAAAATTAGGAAATTATTTACCTGTATTCAGGAGTTGGCTGTGCCGTTGCTACACAAGGTATACGGACATAACTACCTTCTTCTGCTCGAACTTGTGATTGACTAAATGTTACTCTTGGTCCCATTGGAGAATGAGGCTCTAGATTGTAAACAAGAAATAAAAATTCCAACAAGCATATTTTTATAAGTTATTCTATGAGATTTCAAAGAGAGTATTCTATAAGATTTTAAAGAGAGTATCGTGGTCAGAAAGAATGAAAACTTTCCTAATATAAAATAGTTTGACAGTATTTTCTCTAAGGATAATTGCTTGCAAAGCAGCGTTCTGTTATCTTGCCGCTCTTATGTTTTCGAAATGATAGTTAGCAAATATTATCTTTAACGTAGTGATTACTGCCTACAATATTTAATAATTCTCATATCATATATGTGATAAATCAAATTTAAATGTATTTATAAATTTTCTGCTTAGATGCCACACTACCAGTCATTAAAATCAGTAAATGATTGCATGTCATTCACTGATACAATATATACTCTTCTTAAGTTAATAAAAAAGAAATACACAATTATTTTATTTAAAACAAATTACAATAGTGATCATGTTATGTGGAAAATATTTGTTTTTGAAGGCATTTCATTGAGTTCAACTGATTCAACTGTAAGCAACCAGATACTTGCAACACAAAATATAATTACATATGAATTGATATAATTCTTTAGTCATATCAATTAAAACGTAAAAAATAATTTATTCAAAACACTATTCATTTTCAATTAAAAATTATTTAATATTTTTTTTTAAATTAATCGATTTGGAATTGAGAATGCTTACTAAAACTAGTTTCTAACATAAAAAGATAGAGAATATTTGATGCAAATACGTCTTACCTGCAAAAACAAATTTTAACATATTTGTTGTAAACAAGTGCGCGATAATTTTAAAACTCTACTCTGGAAATTTCATAGATAAAATCAAGCATAAATATATTAAATGTAATCATTGTATTCAAAGATATTATTCCTCATGTTCATAGAGTTAATTGAAAGTAATTTTTTGATTTTCTAGTTGAAACGAATATATATATATCATATGCTAATGGATATATATATATATATATATATATATATATATATTAAATGCATCGTTAATTCAGTTTATTCATACGTAGGTATGAATAAACGGAATAATTAATGCTTCTAATGGCTGTAAAATATATGTGACAAGCTTAAAATAGTATTTTCTTAAATGACGAGTATTCAAAATATGTCTATTATTGGTCACATAAATATGAACATTCATTTCTATATTATGAGTTAGAGCCAAAGTGGCTGAATGATTTCACGCCGCATTCTTAAGATCAGCAGCGTGAAGAATCATTTGCCACGGACAGTGATCGGGAGGGTGACCACATTTTTCTATACATTTTTGCTGAACTCAGTTTGCTTGGGGTTGTGGAAGTGCCACACAGGTTAAGGACGTGTTAATGTCAATCCATTACGATCAAAGTCCTTCCGCTAGTGTGGTGAGGATGTAGAGAGAAGGATGCAGGTGAGTGATGAGTGATTATTCCAAAACCCGTTAACATTAAGGTACAGAAAGGTGCTCGCCAATACCTTTATGTATGTATGTATGTATGTAGGTCTGTGGGTTAGGAATATGTCGACGTTAATCTGTGACGTCGGAAACTCTTCCGCTAGTGTGGAGATTAAGATCTAAGTTCGAGTGTAGCCTCTTAATTTTAAACCAATTTCTGGTTTAAAATTAAGAGACGCTTAGTAATAAGTGAGTATTTCAACCCATTAACATAAAGGTACATTTTAGGGCTTTCTGCTCTTATATGAATGCATATTATGAATGATCATTGTTTTTTACGAACATATAAATACGTTTTTAGTTTAAAAAGGCATTTATGATTTGTTGTTCTATTTATGATTCTACGATTATATTTTCTCCATATGTTAATCAAAACTTTTCTATACTTTAAAGATTTTAAATGGAATTGGTGTGACATTGACAATGAGAATTCATTTGAAGACATTCACATTTTTAAAGTTTTGACTTATATGCAAATGCATCCTTTTACTGAATATCAAAGAAATCATACAGTTTTCATTTAAAAAATATAAATATTGTATTGTAAAATTAAAACATGATATAATCAAGTTCTTGTTTTGAATGTGTATTAATCTGTGTTATTTAAATATTCACTTGATTGTTGCTTGTGTACTTTCATTAAATTAAACTGATATTTATAATCATTATTCAAATATTTCATTAAATTATACAAACTGTCTAATCTCTCAACAGTCTCCTTTTCTGGCAATATGATTTCTAACAATAGTACCTTTATTAGCAAACATTTGTAACCCCACACTATTAAATTTTCTGTATAATGTAGTAAAGTTAATAAATACTTCCTCATCAAACGGGATTCTATGCAATAACGTTTTATGAATTTAAATAACGAAATTGATGATTATACAATGATTACGCAAATATATACTACAAATTAATAGGAGCGTGATATAACATTACAATAATTTTTTAAAAAAAATTTCAAAACTAATTTCATATATAATATATTAATTATCAAAATACAAATTAAGAAAATGAATTTGTTTTAGCGGTAATATAATGGTCATTTTTATACTCTCGACAAATAAAAAAAAACCAACAAGAAATTCGTGAAATATCATTCAGATATATGAACAGAAAATTAAAAAAAAATCCATAAACAATCCAGGAGCAATAAGAATATCCCGCGAACTCAGTATTTAATTAATTGCTTTACTGTGGCACCTAAAAAGAGATTTTTTAAAATAACTCATTCTAACAATTTAGTTTCAATTTTGAAAATTTATTGCTTTGAGTGAAAAGTTTAAAACTTGAGAATTTATTTTATATATATTTAAAGCTGAATGAATTATAAGTTAAAAAAATCAAAAATTAATGTTAACTAAGCTCTTTTTTGAAAAATTAAAATGCGTTCATTCTAGTATAATTTAAAAACATTATTTGTATGAAATATGTTAGAAAAAGAATGTTCTCTAAAGATCATCACATTTTTTTGATATTGATAGCAGAATGCCAAGGGCTGAGGTAAAAAACTTACAGCAAAATTAAAGAAATTCACAATCTCTAATAACATATTATGAGCTGCTGCGTCTTTGTTGGAAAAGACGACGTTTTTGGAAAGTAATTCCCCACCAATTTTGAATTTCATACTGACTAAGCGGAATATGGTTCGTGTTCACAAACGTCTTCTAAGACATGTAAAATTGATTGTGATCGCAATGTCCTCCAAGTGAAATGATACCGTAAAAGTGGTAGAACATGTCAGGTGTCCCATACTTATGTCAGATGTCCTTGTTTCTAAATTTGGATGAATTACTCAATCTAGAAATTATGATCTCACCAACTGGGAGCCCAACTGTGCTAGTTCACAACATTTTTTTACCCTTTTTCTAAACGGAGGGACCTAATTAAGTCATAGCTAAATGTTCAAGTATTTGAAATTAATAATTGGTAATAAAAATTAATTACATATTATTTACTCTCATAATAAACATAATATATACATAATAATAAATTTAGATTATTGTTTCAATGGTATTTCTATTAATGCTTTACATTAACATTCAGAAATAATTGCATGTTCTAGATTAAGAATATTTGTAACAATTTAATCCAGCGATCATGTATAACAACCGGTGATTATTCATAATATTTACTTGGTAAATGAGTTAAATTATGAATATTTATCATTTTTACCAGTAAGTTTATAAAATCTCACTTGTAATGTAATAAATTCCTATTATTTTCTAGAGAAATGATATAATAATTGGAAAAAATTTTTTTAAGTAATATCAAGCCTTCAACTCTTAAAAATTTGAAGAACATCATGATGAGTTAGAATAAAACTTACAATAATATTTCAATTTAAATAACAGTGGCCCTTATGTAGGTTCATTCTAGTAGAAAATATACTAGAGGTAATATATAAAATTCTAGTAGATAATATATCGAAAGACAAATATACTAGACAAAAAGCATTGAGAAAAACAAAGATTATTTTGCTTAACTTGTTATTTTAGTAAATACTTTCTTCATAAACGTCTAAAAAATTTTTAAATTAAATAATAGCAAATACGTATAGATAATTTTTATGTCTTGTTAAATAAAAAAGAACCTAGATAAAAAAAAGCAATTTAGATTATCAGAACTCATAAAAACCGTTCAATGTCAAAACAAATTAAAATTGAGTTTACTTATAAGTATAATAAGAGTAAACTTATAAGTAAAATAATAAACTTATAAGTTTACTAATTTAGATACAATTGACTAATTTGACATTTAAAATTACAATTTTCCAGATTTTTAGGTATGTTCTCTCCTATGCTAATACATCGTTAATTTCACTGACTTAATAAAAAGATGATTCTCATAGTAATCTCGAATGAAATTGCTTCACTGGAAAATCGTCAAGCAAAACAAATTTTTCTTCCCAAATTGTGAAATGATTTACTGTGTACCACTGTAAATAGTTTCCTGGTTTTGATTCTAAAATATAAATATCTCCGTGTTGTATTTCCGATATCAATGTAAAATAAATTTCGTAGATAACTTTTTGCTCTGCCTACATCAGGTAATCATAGTCGTCAATGCGTCGAGTAGGCCTAAGTTTTACATGCACAATTTTCAAACCCAGCCATATTGCATTAACTTCTTTCACGATCTGGTTATGGATTATTGTTATTTTGAAGTACATTGGTGATCCCAAATATAAAAATATATCATTCATATGGTATAACACTTTTTCTGCATGTTTCTTTTTAGGCATTCAAAGGTACAAATTTCGTTAGGTAGTCCTGATAATCAAATGTAAATTTGAAATCATCTGGTTGCAACTGCATGTCACTTAAATACGACTTGCATCTTGTGTTAATCTCTTTGAAAACTATTGTAGTAACAACATGTCATTTCTTGGATACCTTTAACACTTCGATAAATTTAATATAAGTTTTAAGTAAATTTTTACTGTCTCACTAAGAAAAAATTTTGGTACTTTTTTGAATGTATTATTAAATGTTATTTCGTATGCTATTATTAAATATATTTGTCTTTAAACATATACTAAAATGAAAGCAGAAAAGAATCACTGTTATTTAAAGTGAAATATTATTGTAAGTTTAATTCGAAGTTATCATGATGTTCTTCAAATTCTTTAGATCGGAATGTTTGCTATGACTTAAAAATAATTATTTTGAATTAAAATATCACTAAAAATAATTAGAGTTTATTACATTCCCTTTTATGAGTTGGGAGTTTTATAAAATTTCCAGTAAAACTGATAAATGTTCAATAATTTATCACATTTGCCAAGTTTTGTGGTAATTACGAATAATCACCAGTTATTATGCGTAATCACTGATTTATCACTTTTACCGCAACATATTGGTTAACATTCAAACAAATATGTTTACTTCATTATACCATTACCCTAGTAAAATTTTTCACATACAATTTTCTTTTTAACGCAAGAATTTTTGCTTCTTTAATAGCAAAAATTTCCATAATTTTGTAAAGAATAGTTCATGTAAGAGCTTCATTCATCATATTAGATATTTAATAATTTTAATGTATAATCTGTTTAATGATAAAATAATGACAAATTGTACGTAATATGCTTAAAAATATTTTAAAATATTTAAGATAAATCATACATCAACACGTAATTTTTGTTAACCTTATCAATAAAATATTTATTAGCAATATCCAGTTCTGCACATACTCATTTAATAATAATTATAGTTAAAACTTTAATTATAATTCAATTAAATTAATTAAATTTATAAAACGTATTATTAAATGTGGTTGTAAAAATTTAGAATATAATAATCCGAAACTTATCAATTTAAATTTACATGTAAATCAATGATATTTGAATTATTATAATTTAGAGGGAAATCAAGTAATACAGAAAATTTGCTTATTAGAAATGCTTATAAGAAACATGATTCCTTTATTTGCTGGAACATATGAGATAATGAGAAGCATATTCTATCAAGTTTTTAATTTTTTTCTCCTATATGATAGAGACTATTTTTTTTATTAAAATAAGATAAATCTACATAAATTATTCATATGCAATTTATTTTACTTAGTGATAATTTTTGAAAGTGAAAGCTTCTCTAATAGAGCCTAATAATTTCAACAAGGCAAAATATATTTAATACAAATTTAAAATGTCTTTGAGACAATCTTAAATATGTGTATACAATGGTTTTATTTATATGAATGATTTTAATAAATAATGTTTAATCAATTTAATGAAATATGTATAAAGTCTCATAATAAACATGAAATTTCTATTTTACAACATTGAGTCATATATTAAATTCAAACTTACTCTAGAAAGCTAATTTACGAGAAATGTTGGAAATGTGTGTAGAAAGTTTGTTGATTAAAATTGCAGGAAAAAAAAATTCTTACAAATGCATGCATAATATATTGTGACTTTAATTAAATTTTGCTCTGTTTTGACGTCATTGAAATTAAAATGTAGAAGTTAAACCGACATTTTGGGAAGTGCAAAAGTGCATCTAAAATCTTTCATATGAGTTATGGTACCCTCAAAATTTGAATAAATCCTAAACATTTGATTATGGTATAGATAATTTAAATGTGATAATACATTATGTGTGAAAAAAATAACTTACGAAATACAAATTATAAATTATTGCAAATTTAGATTATTAGAATAGGTTTATTGTTAAATTTTATAACAAAACTAAATTTGTAATGAAAACAAATTATGTAGTAAGAATTTTTACATTAAATGTTGAAACTAACTTTTAACTCTATGAAACACCCCAAAATTTTTAGATTTATTTTATATATACAAAAATAAGATTTATTATGAAATATTTTTGTATTTTCTTAAATCCTTCTTCAAAACTAAATGATAATCAATTTAAATTTTTTTAGAGTGAACATATTTTAATGTCTGTTTATTCATAAATTATTGGGAAAATCATAAATCATGTTTTCACACAAAATGCTTAACATTTTTTTACTACATTATATTTTATTAGTAAAATAATATAAACTGTCCTCATTATATTGTTATATTATTGATGGTAAAATATTCACCACCAGGTATCATTAAATGTATAAAATAGCTAGTTTTTAAACTTACCTGTTACAATAACTTTTCCAGTTGTCGGACTCATCACTAACTCGCCAGTTAAACGATGTCTTGCTCTACATTTAAAGTTACTTTTTCCATCTAAATCATCTACTTTGTGTAAAATGAGCTCACCCGTAGACAAAACTGTGTATTTTTCATCTAGAAAATATTGATTTCGATAAATCTCTATTTACATGATTTAATTTATTTCATGTTAATATAATAATAAATAAATCACGTTAATATAATAATAATAATATAATAACTAACATGTAATAACAAAAGGGATACATTGTGTTTGAAATGTATTATTTATTATATCAAAATTTCTATCAAATGTATTTTTACATTTTTAAGAAACTACATAGCAATTTTATTTAATTTATTTCGATATATAGAACACACTTATTGTTACATAAGCTTTCAGAGGCCGTGGTGGCCTGGTCGGTTAGGGCGTAGTTCTCGTTACCAAAGGGTGGTGAGTTCGGATCCTAGATTAGCCGAAGATCCGTCGCGTTCATAAGGTAGACTGGGGCACGTTAAATCTGTTGTGTCGCAACGCTCTCCGTGTTCCCATTCCAAATTAATAACTCTGGGGGTGGTTGGAGCCAGGCTTTGGGTCTTCTCTGGTTTCTATATCTAAATTGGAAGATTTAGATGGTGCTGTATCTATGAGCCAAAAGTCCTACTTATACCTTCGTATGAGGGTGCTCTATTCAAAAACAGAAGACGCTCGCTCTCTCTTTGACTTCATTTGCATACTCTCTGACTGGTGGGCTTGGCGTTGCCAAGTATCATCAAAAGCTTTCAATTTGAAAGTTTCATTTTTAAATATTTTCCTGTTATAGATTTCTGGATTTATAGTAACATATATTCTATAGGCAGGAATTGTCAAATATGCATGGATAAATATAATAAATTTATACCTTATGAACAACATATATATTTTATATTAGTTGTAAATTATCTTATATTTTTAAATTATTTAATCTGAATTGGTGTTAGAATGTAAATTTAATTAAATCTAAAAATCGTAAGATATATGCTTAAAAACAGATATGCGTTCCGTTTCAACAAAATGCTTAATGTTATTAAATATATTTTTATAATAGAGTAAAATGTTTTTACATTAGAGGATAGAGGTTTATCGAATTTTTCTCATTTCAATATCTGCAAAAAATGAATGTTGAAATCTAAAATATAGTTTCAATGAGTGCGTCAATCAGCGCTATACACTCTCTCATTAGGATACTAGCTATACCCGTTCATACGTTGCTGTGTTTGAACAAAAAGTCAGTTTTCATACCTCAAACACAACTTATAATGATCAAATGTATACAATACATCCAAATGAAAATTAACATTAAAAGTATCCCTACATATATGTCATTTAAATATAAAATATGAATATAAAACATAGATGTATTTAGTTAACGGTAGAATAACATGCTTCTTCACTTGTGATATTAAACAATATTGCAAACGAATTTCAATTGAACAATAATTTTGTAATTATCAAATATCATCATGAAATGAATGATATTTGATGATTGATGGTGAACTTTACCTTAGCTGTGCTTGCAAATATACAACACTTTTTGCTTTCTTATCTGGTGCAAGAACAATTAAATTTGATAGTTTTCCAACTCGTAAACACCCAACGTACAGCTGTTCATGTGAGAAGCATGGATATATCAAATTTAATCCATATACTTGCAATGATTGTCTCTGTTCTTTGTTAATGGTCATTGCAAAGGCTAGTCATACAGGAAACTGTAGAATTTTGAATTCAAATGAAGTACCCTTTGTCTACATTAGTTGCAAGATTTCTCATATTAATATTAAAATGATATCCATCCTTTCCTTACCAAAATATAATGGATATATATAGTATACGTTTCTGATACTTGCGGGACGTCACTATTTCTAAGATGAAGAATTATATTGCGAGAATTAAATTCTGCACCAACTATGACAATTGCCACTTCATCGATAGTTGGTGCATTGAGTTGTCTTCGATGTTGACCAAAAGGTGTTTTATCTGACTTTATTATTACTTTGTAATCGTAAGATATAATTTTTTCAATGACAGTTTTAAATAATTTTATTAATTCATTATGTTTTCCAAACAAATTTTATGATCCAGCACAAATTTTGTAATCTCTCGTTTAGTACTCATATTCAGTTGACACTGTCGGTTGATTTTTTCATTAGTATTTCCCATTAATTATATATGAAGATATTTTTGATCAGAATTTGGCAAGGGTAGTAGTATTCTATTTATACAGCATGGTAATAAGTTTGCCCTTGTACGATAAATGTTAGCATATGATGTGCTCTAATGATATTTGTTGCTCCTAACGATGCTATTTTGAAGCATGAATTGTACTTGCGTGTATTTTTCAAAACATTTTTGATTGACTTGTTTCACTTGATACGAAAGTTAATAATGGTTCAGGTGGTGAATGCAAGTCTGGTAACTTTGCTTTTCCACCTCCACAGCACATAACTTGTGTTCTATTTCTAAATTTTTTAGCACCACAATATACATATATTGTTTTTCCATTTTTCCAACAATTACACTTGTATAAAGACTGTAATTGTAAAGGGGATTGTAATTGAAACCACATAAATTCAAGTCAGTTTGCATCATTCGTTTTGTCAGTGTCCTGTGAATTCGATTCTTGTGCTGCCTTGCATACCTCTGTTCAGTCGTTTCAAATGATCGAGCAAGAGCTGTTTGAACTCGATCTCTTTCTTGGCTAGTTTTCTCTGCTCACTTTTTTCTGAAGCTTGTTCTTCTTTTCCCCATTTCGCTTGATTTGTAGATCGACCAATAGAAATTCACTTTGGTGGCATAATTGTGGGTATCAATAATATTTAAGCTGATAGACAGCTGGAAATCAATAATATTTTTAATTACTCGCGTATTAATAATTTTTCTCGTATTGAAAATTGCGAAAGTTTTTTGATTGCATTTTTGTATTTATTAGAACTTGCTGACAAAATATCGAACGTCAAATGCATTAATGTCGTTTTTTGTAATTTAAATTAACTTGTTGAACTCTTGAAGGAAACACAATTTATGTATCTAAAATATTTAAAATAATATAATTTGTAAAATTCAAATAATAATTGAAAAATATAAATAGAATAATACAAAATTTTACTTTATTGTGATTTATATTTTATTACAACTATTATTATGGATATGTTATTTTTTTACTGTTTAGTTTTCTTTTATAAAAGTAAATTCTATGAGTAAGTTCCATGGGTAAAAATTTAATTTTTCTGTTTGTTCATGGTTACATTTTTAACAACTAATTAAATGTTATTTTGATATTTTTGGTATATTTGTTCGGAAGCATCAAGAACCCCAACTCTGATTTTGAATAAAAATTTTCTAAAGCCTTCCTGAGAATATACCTAATATTTTCTCAAATTTTCACGGCAATTGGATATATGGTTTTTGAATCTATCGAGTACAGATAGACACACACACACACACATTGATTTATTTATATAGATAACTTTTTCACTTTCACACCTATAATAGACATTCTGCATTTCCTAAAAATATAAATGTGATAATTCTATTTTTAATAGCTTGAAATATATAAAAAGTTAATTATATTTCTAAAAATTTCATTTATAAATAAATGTCCTGTAAAATTTAATATAGTAATGTTTATCAACACATTGATTGCTACAAAATTATCAGAATATCAAATTTTCCGAAGAATACTAGTTAACAGCTTAGTAAACTTCTTTCTTTTAAATACATTTGAAGATTGAATGTATGTTTAGTATCATAATTTTCCTTATTGATTTACCGTATAAATTATATCTTAGATCAGAAATAATGAACTAACTGTATAAATTATATCTTACATAGAAAATAAACATTCTAAAAGATAGAAAAATAATAAAGTAAAATTAGAATCAGGAGACTGTCTCTTCCAAAATCATAATACTCTCATGCCAAATTGTGTTTTTTATTGATGTTTATGCATTTATCAAACAATCATTACAATATTGAAATATTTTCTAATTTACTGCTATTCTATTTACATTTACCTTATTATTTTGGTTATGACATATCGCTTTGTGTTTTCCTTGTAACCATAACATCTCAGATTATCTCGTTTTTAATTAGTATCAAAATTAAATTCAGTATATGAATTTAATTCAATTATTTAAATGAACTAATAAGTCTAAAAGTTTTAATAATTCATGTTTAGCTCATATTTTAAAAATTTTTTATCCCTACAGATTTTTCTCATGGCATAAAAATGGAGAAAAACATTATAATTTTAATCTTAGTAAATTGTTGCCATTCTCATTTTTCTTTAAAATCAGTTCAAATCCTTATGGCTTAATAATATATAAAAACAATTTGTATTTGAGTTAGATGCATGAATAACAATAGGGCATAGTTACCGATTATTTTTAATTTTCTGACTATTACTAGAAATTAATTATCAACTTCTAAAATTTATATGTAGTATTTATTCTTTTATACTTTAGTCTGTGCGACACATGGGATTTGCAAAATTAAAGACAAGGAAAAGAACTCATTTCACTTGTGAAAACTAACTGTTTCAAAATTGTTAATATTTTACATTTTCCCAGATATTTATATGGCTTTTTGCTATCAACTATTGAATTTATGACGTAATTAAATAGTTATAGTTGGAACCTAATAAATTCTGTAAAAATATAATAATTAAACTGCATTAAGCTTGCAAAGTTTCCTTACTTTTCATTTATAGTTATTAAGTAATAAAAATAATTTCAGTTAGCGAAAATTATTATGAATTATTTTAGTTAGCGAAAATTATTATGAATTATTTTAGTTAAATTGTTCTTTTATGTACTAATTTATGTATTTTAAAGCAAATTTCATTTGAAAAATTTCATAATGGTTCATGTTTTAATTTAAGTATATAATTTTTTAGTGGAGAATTTTTGTTATATAAATGGAACTACTGAAATAATAATAGATCAATAGAATTGCATACATATTATTATACCAATCAAAGAACCTTTATAGTTTACGATTTCCATGAATCTATCTCGGTATTTTAGGAAACATATTCAGATTTGATATAATTAACAATTATTTTATATTTCTGAAATTTTATTTCCACTTTTTGGATAAAACAAAATGAAGAAATTACAAAAACATTTTCTAGTTCCTCGATACGTTCCTGATACAGTCCCACAACATGAAGCTGTTATTGGAAGATTGAAATACGAAATATTTCGAAATAGGTCTTCCATTACTTTATCTTATGTTGTAGCTTTTAGCTGTTAATCTATCCACTTAGAATTTTTAAAATTTTTAAATATTATTTATCCATTACATTTTAACTAATTTGATGTAATAAAAAATACGTCTTCTTGTAAAATGATATTCACGAATTATAATTCCACAAATATTTTTTATTTTCCATTATTATTTTACTTATAATAATATGAAGATTAAATTGCATTCATTAATAAAATAAAATTTCGCATATTTACTTTCTTTAAATATAAATCCTAATGGTTATAGTACAAAAAGATTGGAAAAAATATGTTTTTGTATTTCAAACACCTTATCAAATACATTGATTGGAGGTTTGAATATTCAAAAATTAATTGCATTAAATTATCTGTCATTTTACTCAAGTAATTTATTTTTAAATAATAAATTTGCTGCTAAATAATATGTTAATATGTTTTAAGATATTACAAATAACAAAATTACTCTTTTTACAGATAATTATAGAAATTTTTCAACGTTTTAACAAATTGAACATTTATCTTTCTTTATAAATGTATTTCCACAAAGATTTGGCTTCCCTTAAAGAATTCATATTTTATTGGAGTATGAAATGATTATAAATTAGGAAAAAAAATTTTATTATATCTGAAAGAAAGACGAAGCAATTATTTTGACTTAGGTTGACAATTTTGAAATTGCATTTAATTTTGATATACTTGATTATATTTGATATACTTGATTATATTTTAACTTTAAAACTTTTGTTTTCTACATATTTAAAATATATTTTTCAATCATTTTTATAGTAATATGTCAATGTTTGCTCACAGTAATAAAATTAATTTATTTTGCGATTTTTAATTGATTTTCATTCCGTTGGGAATTTCTAAAAAGTACATGCTTTTCTTTATGTGGTACAGATTAATAAAATTTTACAATGCAAAATAAGTTAGCAAGTTATTACAACTATTAATTCTCTATAAGCACAGAATTAAATGCCTTTCATACGAAAGTTTATTGCATTGTTGACAAGTTTGAGTTCTTTATTAAATTAATTGATTATTGCTTGAACCATTAAATACTCTTAGCTAAGCTTTAAGTATGGTTAACAGTTAAGTTTTAGTTTTGGAGCCAATGCAAGTTTTCATTTTCACTTCCGTTCATTTAACAAACATATTTCGAGATAACGTAATAATAAAAAAAATAAATTTCAAATTTAATGCCAACTTCTATTTTAAATTTGCAAATCACATTGATTGAAGTTTATTTCAGCAAAGCATGCAAATTTCTAACGAAAGTAGAATTTAATATATTTTTTTGACTTTGTTTTGAATTTGAGCCAGTCGAAATGAACGGTTGGTTTAAAAATAAATAAATGATTTTATTTTCGTTGAAATGTATAGCTCTTACAAAAATAAAACTAAAATTTTCATTCTTTCTTTTATTTTTGATGAAAAATAAGATTTCTTGCCCATTTCGCAAAGAAATGATAAAAGGATAGCATGATCCTGGTGATGGATTAGAACATCTCTGCATCCTGATGGTTAAATTTTTTCCATGATCAATAAAGCATGATTCTTGGCTCTCATTTTGGCATGGAAGTAACGTATAGTTTTTGTTTCAGTGTTTCTCACTCCCTCTTTGACCCGATTTATGTAAGTGAAATATTTTTTACTTTTGATTGTATTGATTTTTATACATTTCTTTTTTTATAGAACCAATTTCATTGTTTCTTGGGAAGAGGAATTTTCAGAATTGAAATTCCTGAATATTTTAAGTCGTGAAGAATGCATAAAGAATTTGATTGAAAGGTATTGCATTATTTTAACAGAAATCTCTTTTGGCTAATTTTGTTTCATTGTTAAAATATTTTGCTATAATTTGAAGTACGCCAGCTTAGATTTAAAGTTATATATTATAAGTAATAGAATATCAATTTCCTTTTAATTACATCAAACACAAGATGTCAATATATAATTATCTAAAAGATTTATACTTGTAAAAGTAGATTTTTAATGTTTAATGTTTTTACTTTTAATGAAATTATTTATTTATTAAAATGTAGAATTCTTCCAAAATTTATAGAAAATGTAAAATTCTTTCGAATATTACACTGAAAAAATGAACAAATGAATAATTAAAATTCATTAATTCTCAACTAAACTAATTATTTTAATAGTGGAGTAAATTCCCTTTCATAATTTACAACGTAATTGTGATTCAAGGAAAAGTACATTTAATGAATATTTTAAAACTACACATATTTGATTAATTTCCTCTAAAAAGGAAAACGTGTTCAAAATTATTCCTATAAATTTATTATTTATTGCAATTAGATTAATTAATTAATACATTTTTTATTATATTCCTGTGTGTGATTTGATAACTTTTTTTTTATTGTTTAGTTTCTCTCATTAATAAATTTAATAGTATATGTATGCTTTATTCAATAAATTCACTTCATTATTTATATTACTCATTAATTTTCCAATTATTTATTAATTCAATGATTTAAAAAAATATAGACTAGAATAGTTTTTAGTATGGAAGTTTTACATAAAAAAATGTTGCACTTGTAAATTTAAGCATTTCTAAAAAATGTAATTTTTATGCGTCTATTGATACAGAGAAAAAAACGCTTTTATAAATATCAAAATGAATATACAAATATATATCATTCAAGCATGTTTTTAAGAAGTTTATAAAATATTTTGTGAAACAAAAATAATTTTCATTTTAATGTAGGCAAAATCTAAATAAGCCTCGTTATTTTCCCTTAACCATTTTTGATTTACTATTAAATTCATATTTATAAATTTTAAATTTTGCATATGATATTTTTAGAAATAATTAATTTTTTGTACAAATTTTTATTTATTTTTTATTTTTTCATTTTTTTTATAAAATATGTTTAGTTATTCATGCATACTATCATTCCTATCAACAAACATAGATTTATTGTATTTTATAAACAGAGGTTAAATAAATAAATTATTTTCAAACCAATGAAAAAAATTCTATTATTATCAATCTAATCATTCTAAAATATGTAAGAACGGTACAAATTTCCCTGTTTTTATCTCTACTTTATATTAATTCTTAATTAAATTTTTATTAAATGTACTTCTAGTTTCATGATACATATATTTCTTAAGTGTTTTTACAAATTTCTTAGATTCAGTCATATTAATTCACAATGATAGATTTATAACATTAACATATTAATGGAGGTAAATATATTATTTTATTTTTATATCACTCGATACAAATGCATCAGCATCAAAAACTGCAAGTTATCGTTTTACTTCCTTCACTTGAAATGAATTACTTCTGCTATTAAAAAACTGTGAATTCATTAAATTGTTAAGTTTTTATCACTAATTCTAAATATATTATGTAGTTTCTGTATTTTAAGAAATTATATATTTGTATCAAATATTGATATATAATTTAATATATTCTTTAAAAATTAAAATCAATAATTCGAATTTTGTTTTCAAATTTAACTCAAGCTATTAAAAAGTGTAAATATTTCATATGTGAAATAAACCATGTTAAAAGATCAATGTCATATTTGCTTTTAAAATATTTTATGATGATATTCTCTAATTAAATGCTAAATAAAAAAATAACCTTCTGTGGAAGAAGATAACCTTTTCCAACATCTTTTCTTGAAGCCGGATAAGTTCTCTATAAATATATTCATCAGCAGTAAAACCTACAATGAGTTCATCCAAGCCGGAAGGAAATTAATAGCAGTCTGAATCTTATCAATCGCCTTCAGAGTAAGATCTTGAAGGAAGAAGACAAACTTATTTGATATGGCTTCCTATTTCAATTACTCTCTTCAAAATTTCCGGAGTAATATCTTTTCCATTTATTATAATTTCCCTACATTTCAATTAGTGATAAGTAAGGATATTTCTCCTTTCTACTTACTTCTTGGCAAACTGAAGAGAGAGAATCCAATCAGAATATATTAATAATTTTCTGCAGTGAACTGAAAGTTCGAAATGAAAATCCCTATTTAATGCATAGCAGATTATCGAGTTGCATTTGGAGTTTTCGCTGCATATAAGATCTAACATAATACTTAATTAAAGTTATGGCGTATTTTTCTAATATTAAAAAGGAAAACTAGTGAATGTTATTAAAAATTGTAACAAAAGAAAATTAAAATTAAGTTTCTTATTACAGTGTGTTTTTTAAATAAAATGCTACAAAAATAAAAGAAATTTATCCAACTACTACGTAGTTACGTTGATAATGAAATAATAATATAAACTATTTCCTTCAGGTAAAGTGTAGATTAGGACACTCCTTGGAGTTTTATGAAAAATTTGGCTATAAATATTGCCGATAAATTTTAATTTCTTGTAACCCTGGTTTTTTTGATGTTTGGAATAACATAGTTTTATGGTTGCCATTTTGTTATTTATATTTTGGCTCCTATCTTGGTATAAAATAATGGTCAAATAATCAAAAAGTACCCGAAAGTACACTTTACCATCTTAAACAAAGATTTTTTTTAACTGAAACACTAAAGTAATTAAATAAATAATATAGTTTCAATTATAACCTATTTTTTTTAAATTGATTGATAATAAAAGTTACGTATTAATTTCCAAAAATATATATTATGTAAAGAAATTTATCATGATTTTCATTTTAAACTATATTTTCACCGATTATAGTTATTCTAGTACTCTTATATATTAGTAAATTCTGTAAAGACATCATTAAGCATTAAAGATTATAGAAAAGTAATTTCAATACATTTTAATAATATTTAATAAATATGTAGTATATGCATTCCTCTTTCATTATTTACCAAACAGAAATTCTAGAATCAAATTAAATATTTCTAAGATTTTTTTTTATACAATATAAAAGTTTCCTAATGCCTACGTTAATACTTGGAAACAAAAATTAAAGAGAAATAAAAGTGTTATCTTTATTGTCTTTCATTTTTAAAATAACAAGTATATAATTATCTCCCAATTTCTATATGACGATAATCTTATGTCATTCATATAAAATATATTAGATGATTAACTTAGTAATGTTTTAAAATAATGAGAATTTTTAAAGTCATATAAAGTAAGAGCATGCTGATTTATAAATATTTGTCTAATATAATAATGAAAATTTCTTGTTAAATTATGATCAAAGAGCAAAAGCAACAAATTATTCTAACATAAGAATTAAATCTTTATTTTTTAACTGTTCTCTATTTTTCATTAATTTAAAATATAAAAAAAAACCAAATAAAATTATGACAAATGTAAATAAAAATAATAAGATACACAAATATTTTTATTTTAAACTACATAGAAATCAAAACTTTATATATTTAAAAACAATCATTGCAGTAGGTTTAATAATATTCGTTATATAAATACAAATTACTAATTTCAAAACTATTGCCTTAAGTTAACTTGCTGAACCTGCAATTAAAAACTTATTAATTAATCAAAATAATTGAATAAAGATAATATTGATTGGGTTGTGTTTGTGTGTGGTTTCTTATATTTTTAGAAGAATAGTTTAATGTCATAATTTTCTACCTTATGAGTAATGAATTTATTAATGAGTACTGAATTTATTAGTTCATATTTTAATCTCTAATGCATATTTTTATTTTAATGGAACCTATTACTAGTAAACAAAAAAAATGTATGAATGCTAAATATAATAGAGATAGATATCATACAACTAACAGCATCCTTCTTGTATCAACAACAAAACAAAATTTGTTATATATGAAATATATTAAAATATTTATTTGGGATTAAAATCAGGTTATAGATTAAAATGATATAAAGAACTCACTTTCAATATCCGTGCTTTTCAGTACAATATCATCATTAATAAGCCATGAATCAATTGTCACATATTCTCGAACGAACGATGGCAAATGGCATCGAAGAACTGCTGTATTTCCCCTTATTACAAAATCATCATAGACTTGAGGTACAAATTTCTGTTGCACAACTAAAACATCAAAAACAAATTCAACTTATTAATTAAAAGAGACCAAATTAATTAATTGGTTTAATCGAACAAATATCTAACCTTCATGAACCACAAAAAATAGCAAAATTATAAACAACTACAAGAATAGTAATATTTTAAACATAAATATTTTTAGAGATTATTCATTTTTATATTGATTGTTATGCAGCACGCAAATATAGGTATAAACCTTTAGAACTTTGATATTTTCCCCAAATGCATAACATTCGAGCACCATACATAGATTTGGGTATCTGGGTATAGTGAGACTATATTTAAAAAAATATTTAAGTTTAATAATATTCATGTGCTATTAGACAAAAACTCAGATTTTTTCATTTAAATGGAAAGGGATTTCTAGAATTTTAACATACCTTCTATTGTAGAAGAATCACATTACCCGTCTAATATGATGTTAATATATATAGCAAAACTATTTTTGTGTTTAAAAAATGTTTAGTTTGAAACATTATTTAATTTCTTTTCTCCCACAATTTGACATTAAATTTATAACTTTTTATTATATAATCAGTGTGTAATTAACTATATTGAAAATGCTTTTGTTTTGTAGTAAATAAAGTTTCAGAAAGAAATACCAGTCGATACTGTAAATATCATTTTAATCATTCCTAATTTAAAAAAAAAAAACATTTTTTTATATTCATCGTCTAATCAGATTGTAATTCTGTCACAAATTTAGAAAAGTTTTAACGTGGATATCTTGTGATAGTTTTTCTTTTTGCTTCATAAGAATATGAAAGGTAAGCAACGTGCTTGCACAGAATTTTTTTTTTTTTTTTTTTTGCATTTTTATTACAATACAATTGCAAAATATATTAGCTAAATGAAAAATTTTATATGACTTTCTTTTAAAAATTTACAAAAGAAATTAAAATTATTTAAAAATTATAGGTTCAGTTACATTAAAATTTTTGGAATAGTAAAAATTTTGAATGAACTTTGTTTCAGAAAGTTTTTAGTATGAGACGGTTTTCTATTCACTATATCATTAAATTAAAAATTAATTTCACATATAACTGTAAAAAGCGTTTAATAATTCCCATCAACATATTAATTACCATTTTGTTAATAAATTCATACATTAAAAATTTTCTTAGACAACGAAATTCAGCTTTTTTTTATTTTAACTTAATATTAAAGGAAAATATTATTTAAAATTTTAATTACATTAATTGTAAACATTAGCAAAATCTTTCATGTGTGTGTGTGTGTATTTTAGATTAAATATTCTTCAGAATGAAGTGATACATTTTTTTCTGATATCCTAGTTTCATAGTTATTCTAAAATGGCCAATAAGGATTTGTTTGTTGTTTAAATTTTGTTATTTCTGATAAATTTTCTTTTGAGACTATGCAGTGGACAATTATTAAGTTTGCTCTAAATTTGCTTTAAGATTTTATATTATCCTCTGTTCAAACTAATTTATGGAAAGACTTTTCACAGATAGTTTATATTAATTGACACGTAAAAAAGAATTTGGAAAGTTCTCAGAAGGAACTGCTTAATAGTTTATATCATAGTTATCATACATGAAGTACTGCTTAAACCTTTAGTGTCAGTAACAGCTTTTTGTATTTCATCCGAAAATATCATTGTTGAAAATAGAAAGTCAAAGAAAAATCCATTACGCGAATAAGAATAGTAATAGCGAAACAAAACTAAAACACCTCATGAAACTCCAATTTTTCAATATTTAATATAGGCACTTTTCTCTCCTCAAACCATATTTTACACATTAATTGATTTACGAATATTAATCTTTACACTAAAATTATAGCAAAATTTCTCAAAAAATAAACAAGACTCAAAATTTTAAATATTTAAACAAAACATTTTTCGTAATCATAGTTTAAATATTTTATGTAGCAAAATGAAAAGTGATACAATTGTATATACTATTTTCAATCATTTATTTCCCAAATATACCACTACTCAACAAACTTCATTAAGTAATAACTACTTACGATAAGCCTGTATCATAGGCTTAAATTAACTGAAAGAAAATTAGTTTTATTTGTTGCAGCATGTTATAGTTGACAACTGTTCTAAGGAATTGCTATTAATAGATGACATAAGTCGTATTTATGTTCTTCAAAGTAGAAGGTATATTTATAACTAAAACAAGCTATTTGAAAGAGACATGAGATTTAGAACAATAAGAAAAATACTCAGAAATTAAGAAGTTGAGAGACTTAATATTTGAAAGATCCACTTCATAATCAATTAGTATATGGTATCAAGAATAGCCTTCTTTAGCACATTTAAAAGCTATGTATGTTTAAAAGTTTCCTCATTTAATTTCAACGAATTGCAATTACGATATAAATGGAATAAAAATTATGTGATTTAAGGAAGAAAGAGATCTAACTATCTCTGTTTAAAAATATAGAAAAACTAATTTAAAATGTAGAAAATTATTAATCGCGTGCTAAGTAATTTCAATTAAACGAAATCAATTTGCATATTCCAATACACAGGAATGTTGACTTGCATCCATTTCAATCAATTTCCCCTTAAATGAAATGAAAATCATTCATAACAATTTATTTTAGTAAAAAGTGGTTTATAAAGTACATATAATTTTAATCATAAACCATTATTACCTAACATACTTACACAAATTTTACTTTTTAATAAAAACATTTTTATTTTTCAATAAGCATTTATCAAGAAAATTTTTTAATTTTGCATTTTGATTATGTTGAATATTAACGATCAGTGGGTAGTTAAACAATATTTAACAGAAAATGTTAAAAATTTTAATATATATTTGAATATTTTACTAATTAATTTATTAGAAAATATTTCAAATACAGACTGCATTATTTAAATATTTGGAATAGCAACATTAAAGCTTAAAGTTTTTCTACTATGCAAATGAAAACTTATATAGCTAAATTATTATTGATTGAACGTATATTTTAGTATATTCTGCTTATGTGTATGATTTATTAATTCCTATAATATGCATTTCTAACATTGTAAAAAATAATGTCAACTTGTTTCATTTTAATGTATGTACTTTTAATAAGTGATTCTGCAATTTTACTTACTTAATATCAGATTCATATTTTAATCTCTAGAAAATGTAGAAATGTTTTTAAAAATTCATTTTAAAAATCCATTGATATAAAATATGCACTTTTAAATGCATGTATTATTAATAGTGACACTGTTGAAGTAGGAGAGAATAAAACAATGTTTACAGAATCGAACAAAACAAACAAAGTATATGATATTCTCTTATAGATATATAGGTTACAGAGAGAGAGAGAGAGAAAGAGAGAGAGAGAGAGAAAGAAATTCATGATAAATATCTTAAAGATAACGTACAACAGATATTCACCAAAAAACTAATTTACGAGTTTGTGCCATAATTGATCACATTCGATCAGGATTGCTTTTTCTGGCACTGTACGGTTTCCAAAACCCATTGAAATACGAAAATTTATTTTCCTTAAACTCTTACATTACTGTATAGGATTGATGAAATATTCTTCTTTCTAAGAAAAACAAAATAGAATTTTATGGCGATTCAATGTTACTGATTAATATATTAGGTTGGGGAAAAAGAAATCCATTATTTTGACGTGAACTTTATGTAACTTCTTTTGGATTCACTTTGTGAAAAGGTTTAAAGCAGCTTTCATGTAGATGTTTAGGTCTTGCGCGTTACGACTGCTGACATGCGGTTAACTTCAATCATTTTTGATATTTTATAGACATTTTCGACGATGCTGTATCCACATGCGAGGTGCATTTCTAATATCAAAAATACCCGAATGGAATCGACGAAACAAAAATTGTATGTAACTGGTTGTTACAGTCTTATATGGGACGATAAACACTTTTCACAATTTTAGCCACCCGGCTATCTTTTTCACCGTAACAAGAGAAAAACAAAAATGTATCGAATTTTCTGTTTGTTGTCTTCCATTTTTAAAACCTTGTACTCGTAACTGAATTAATCAAACAAAAAACCGCAAGAGAATATTTTAGTGTCAACTGTCACCTTTCCAATGAGCATAAATTTGAAATTGTTTGATAGATACCTCACGAGATATCGATCACTACAGACGTCTTCCGAAAAAATAATGGATGACTTTTTCCCCAAACTAATATAATGAATCACGAATGCACGCCTAGAGAGGTACAATCAGCAAGATCTGTGAGTTTTTCAAATTATACAAAGAGCATCAAAAATCAGCTGCTATAGGTTTTAATTTCTTGGACATACCCTTTCTCAAAATTATGCCTTTAAATGGCTCAAATTTAAATTTTCCGTATAACTCTCAATATGGAATTAAACCAAAAATTTGTGGCTAGGTAGAACTGGGATTCATAAATAAAGACAATTTCTATATACTATCACACATATTCCTACTTCTATGGTACCCCTAGATACTAAAAAGTCTATTATATTCAAAAAGGAAGGCTGTGTCAAGTTTCATTTTAATGCTGTCTTCTCAAATTAAGCTTTTTAACACCATTAAATTCAATTTCTAGTGATATAAAATACATCCAAATGAATTACAAAGCCTGAAAATTCCAAAGTTGAGGAAAGCCTTTTCTTAATTTAACTTGCTATTTGAAGAAAAAATATCTTGATATTTGGTTAGACATGTAAATTAATTGGATTTTATTGTTGAAGTTTGTTCTTATGCTAGTTTTACCCACATTTTTGAGTTAATCACAAATTATATTAAATACTAATTATTACAAATAAAAATATACTCATGAAAAAATACCTAAAATAGAAAAAATGTTGACATTGAATAAATTTAATGCAAGGAAGTGTTTACAGGATAAGCTATATATTTAAAATTCATTAAAAAATATGCTTAAAACACCTTCAATAGTATGTAAAATTGGAAAAACATATGATTTCATGATTATACTTTTATTAAAACCTACAAAAATATTATTTACTAAGCAAAATAAAATATGTATGAATGAATAACCCTTTGACCGCATTCAATGCATTAGAACGTCATGCATTAATTTGGCCAAAGTCGCACATAACGTTCTGATATGTCGTATAAAATGAAGCAGTATTTAACATGTTCATTCTTGTTTATTTCAAAATAATTTGTATCCCCGATACTTTTCAAAATTATTAATAAAATTTGCTTTTTGTTATAACATGGATTTGTTTGTTTTTAATTTTTTTCTTTTTTTGCAATACTAAATACTTCAAAATTTATCCCAATATCATACATATAATAATATATCATGAAATAAATGAATTCTTGCATAAAATATGATGTTCTTACAAAAAATTCTTTACCTCAAAAAATTAAATGTGCTCCAAATGCAAAAGAATATTCAAATAAATGTGCACCTAAAGGGTTAATTTTTAAAACTAATAAATGAATAAAAACGTTTTTAATGAATTTCCGACATCAAGTCTACTGCCTTCATGAAATAGAGTCAAATTAATTGATTTAATATTCTGTATAATTCATTCCAATTTTCTTTAAATGCAAAACAATTTGCTTTGATGAAAAATATTATGTACTTAATTAAATAAATAATAAATTAAAAAAAATTATTTCGTAAATAACTCCATAGTAGAAACATGGAAAATTTAACATTAAATATTATCGTCGCTATAAAATGAAAATTAATTGTTTTTGTAGAATAGAAATATGAATAAAAATTTAATTAATCCTTTGCTTCTAAAAAGCAAATTCTTTTAAATAATAATAACTCTGTTAAGAAACATATTTCAAATTTTTACTAAATCTGAACATTTTGTTAATAATAATATCAATGTAAAAATAATAAAATTTACATTATTTTATGAAGCAACTACAAAAGCTTCCTTTTTTTCTGTGATTAAATATAAACGCTTATTATTTTCCTAAAAGCTCTTATTTTATCCAGTATAATTATTATTTTAATTTATTCATTCAAATTTTAAGTTCTTGGTCACATATTATGAATATAAATAAATAAGGGGACAAATGCAGCTTATAATTAACTCTATATTGTTTTCTGAATTTCCCATAAGATTTATTGTTCATTATTAAAATGCATAAATTTTTACGTTTTTAGGAAATATTTTATAGGTTAAAACATTTTCTTAATCTTTAATGCGCTTATTTTCTTTTACTTTTAATAAGCGTTGACAAAAAATATATTTATTTGATATACTCATATTATTTTAAATTAAACTAAGCTTCCTTAGATTTTTTGTAAAAATACTTTGTAACTCATAAATAAATGCTATTATTTTACAATATCACTATAGCATAATTAGTTTCACATTTTTAAATAAATTTTGAATGTTGCTTGTTTGTAGAAATATGATATACGTTGTGAAGGAAAAATAAATTTCTTTCTAAACATTTTAGAAGCTTACAGCTGTAAAGGGCACTTTTTAAATATTAGCATGCTATTTAGTACTTTAGGAGTGTCAAATTTATTTAACTGCATGCGGTATTAAGCAAAACTTTTTGGGCATTTTATTAAAGGAGAAATATTTGATTTTAATCAGATTGGAGTGACTTTGTGTCCATAAAATGCTGGAGACATATGATATTTGAAAGCATCATAAAATAATTATGTAAAAAACGTGGCATATATACATAGTATAAGTCATATATTTTCATTTTTATTAAAATAATTTCATAGCAAATTTCCTTTTATATTGAAAATCGTTTTTTTTTTGTGAACATCATCTCTGTGTGTTATTATACCAATAGCTCAGAAGTGGTGATATTTACAATAATCAAGAAAAGTTTTTCCTATTATTTGTAAATACCATCAGTACCTGTCATTAATTATTCTCTTTATTTGGCATACATTGGAATGCGATGACATGCTTTTGATTTATTCTTTGGACACTCTGATTTTTCCTGTTAATATTCTTTCTCATGTTTTATTTGAATGGGGTTTTAGGATAATAAAAAACACTGAGAAAAGTATAGTCTTTCTATGATTCATCGAAATTTAATCCATGACACAAACATCGATAAATTACAGATGAGTCTATATAAATCATCTTTCATCTATAAAAAGTATGAAAATGAAGTTTCTAAATGCCAAAAGAGTCTTAAATAAGACTTATCCCAAGCGTACATGCACATATTAAGTTGATATTGAATGTCAGATAGACATTTCTACTGAGTACTAGAATATATTTGAGATCAGCAGCAAGACAAGAGCAAGTTTCGTCTGTGCACAAGTTTCATGTTAAAATGTTAAGATTTTTGTTTACAAAGTTTATATCGTTAAAACCTAGAAAGTTAATAATAAGGCAAGGATAATTAACTTTTCCTCAGACACACTGAGAAGAATAAATGATGATGTTGAATTTCTTAAATTCATTATGTTTTCAGACACAAAGCTTGCTTTCATTTTTATTTCATAATAAATCACCACTCTATGTATACATGTGAATGTGGAAACATCATTAATACATAAATACAATTAATATGTGATGTAGATTTATCTACGATCTCGTTATTAGCATCCTTTTTGTCTGAATGGATGCTCACATCTGTTACTTACTTAGAAATTTTTAAAAAATTTCGTGCTTCTAAAACTCGGAGGATTCTAGCCACGTCTTTCAGCAATAAGACTTGTTTTCTTTAAAGCGGCACTTGATTTTCTGCATAATTTTTTACAAAAATTTTAATAATTTAATAAGATAAAGAAACTATTAAGCAAGAATTCTCAACCTAATGCACACTTCATTGGAGTACCATCATTTGTAATATTTTTTAACGATCATTTCCTAAAAATAGTGGATTATGTGTGATGAGCCGATTCCATGGTCATCCTGATCATTTCATATAACGCAACTGAACTCTTTACCTTTTGAGATTTGTAAGGTGTTTTTCATTCACAGAGTCAAAATGTTAAATAATAACGATTTAAATTTCAGAACTTCTGCCAAAATATCCTCTGTGAATGTCGACTAGCTTGCTCTTACCTCGCGTGGAATTTGTTTGCCTTTCCGATATTCCTTGAGCTAATGTTGGTTGGTTGGGTTTTGTGGCGTAAGGTCCAAAATTGGACAAGCTGCGAAATTCCGTGAGCTAAAATAGAACATATGTGGAAATTTATTGAGAAAGTCTATGAAAACCTTTGAATTTATCTAATCATTAATGTTATCAATTTAAATATATAATTATTTTAAGAACTATTCAACATTAAAATGCGTCCAACCTTTTATAGACATTCCAATATATAATTCAATTTTTGAAATTAATTTTAATCCTTAGAATTCAACTAATTTTAGATAGTAAAAAAATAAACATTCTTTAATTTTGTCAAAAATACTAATTGGCATTTTTAAAGGTGTAGCGCTAAATTAAATCGCGATTGATCATTCAGTGACATTGATATGAGTGTCACATGCAAATCAAATATGTCGTTTCAAAGAATGAAGTGACAAGTTATTTCAGATTGTATGATTACGTTACAATTTGATGGTCTTGGTATTTTCAACTTTGCAAATGCAAAATAATAAGATTCACAACCGTGTGAAGAATCTTGAGCGACAAATTATCTGAGAATTTTTTGATGCAACAATTTATTTTGGAAATTAACTGTGACAAACAATTTGTTTCTTTAAAGTGGCAACTTGATTTTCTGCATCACTTTTTCTAAAAAATGTCATAATTTAATAAGATAAAGAAACTATTAGCAAGAATTTTCAACCTGATGGTTAAAATATCCGATGCATTTCTATAGAGATATCGGTACTTATGTATTATAGTCATTGTAGTCAATTTTGACCAAGCTGAATTAGAGCCGAGAATTATGGTAAGAGCTTAAATATAAGATTACGTTTGGATAATTAAGTGTTTTTAAACATTACAGCAAAAGAAAATAATAAAAAAACATTTCCTACAAATGTGCTTTATATGAAAAGTAATTATATTAATATTGCTATGATTAATAGTAAATTTCCTTGATTACATTAATATATGAATGCTATGATATCTTACTTTCATTGATCACTATTTAATCAAATGATACAAATTTTCTGATCATATGTTAATATTTGAAAAAGTCATGACATTGAACAAAAATAAAGATAAATTGGATTAACCAAATAATTACACTATATAAGTTTTGTCACATCAGTACGACGTTTACTGATGTTGGAGAGAGATCTAGATCCACAAAAGTCATCAAAGAAAAGGGACCGCATAAGAAAACGGAGTGATTAATGCTGCAGAAATCTCAACACTGGACTTATCTGTATCAATTATTTGACTTACATGATCATTTTAAGCATGCATGAGCACTCTTAAAAGTATCGATTGAAATTCCTCTTAAACGCAATGCATTTTCGTCTTATATTTATTGATTTAACCAATCTCAAAAGACTCTTAAAAAATTTAAATTAATCTAACTTAATTGAAATCGAATCTTTTCTTCAATTAAAACAGATTTATTCAAGATAATAGGATAGTTAGGCAAATTTGCGTTTTAAATGTTTAAAAACATTTAATTTTCTAAGAGTATGTCCAAGAAAATTTCTGTAAGGTATTTGTGTAATGGAATTTAAGCACATATTTATCATTAGAATGCTTACGCTTTATAGTAGTCTTAATTGTTGGGCCCGATCAATTTTAATCTGCGTTGATTGGAAAAAAAATGTTTCACTTCCTCCTTTATCATCTCAACTTTCAACAAGCATTGAATTTAACTATATCTTGACAAGCTGGTTGCTAATTCCGCAATCTACATTCATTGTTTCAAAGAATTCCCAATTTTATCACCATATTGATTAACTATCAATTCTGTCTGCTGAGAAATTTTTTAATCTTTTTTAATTGAGTGAGAAGGTGCTCATTAAAATATTAAAAAAATAATATCAATAATTGCTGTGATGTTAGGACAAGAATTACACTGTGTTGATTATGTGGATTTTAAAGTAGATATATTTTTTACTTCTTAAACAGATATTAGATAACATGAAAATCATGTTAAGCTGTATTTGTATTGATTAAACCTATAATGTATTGTTTTGTCTTACAGTGCATTTGTTATATATTGTTCTAATTCTGTTGTTCAATTGGCAAAGTATATAACTAACATTAATGAAAACATTTTTACTTAATCTATATCAAAATCTACAGCTAGTTTACATAAGAACTTTCATGAATATCACTTTATATATTTATTCCAATTAAACAATGCGGTAAAATAATAAATAATAAATTTCTCAATATATATAGCATATTATATAGTTTACTATTTTTGTTTGAATTTATAATGGTAATGAAATTTCTTCTGTTCATAAAATAACTGTATATTAAATATAATTTAAAGAAATAAAACGTTAAATTTTTGGTAAAATAGTTACATTGTTTATTAAATTTGTTTCGCTGTTATCATAATATAATATTTCTTCGCTGGTGATATAAGAAATAATTGTAAATTAAATATTTGCTTAAAATATAAAGTTTATGCTTTTTTAAATTTAAACTAACATTTTTATGTTTGAACATGCTTTTTATTGGTGGAAAATAATAACACTTAAAAAATTAATTATAAAGTTTTAATACTAAGTAAATATTAAAATGATAATGAATAAGGGTATTTCAGTGAACAGCATAAAATTTGTAAGTCAATAATAAATCCGCAGCAAGTGTTAGAAAATTACTACTGTGTAAATTGTGATTCATTAACATAAAAATGAGAAAATGCAATATAAATTTCTTCCACAGGTTTATAAAAACATTTTATACAACAATTTATTTATACTGTTTTACAGCAAACTTTTGACAAGAATTACAAAATGGGCAAAACTGAGTTTAAGAACTAAATAATACTCTTTTGTATTTTAATTTATAAAGGTTTAAAGACATTTAAATATATCAGTTTTAAATATCGCCAAAGTAGTTTTGGAAAACATAACTAATGTGGAAACCCTGTCAACCAAATATTGCCATGAATAAGTTGAACATTAACCGTATCTTGCATTACAATAGGACATTTTAGAAGTTTTTATTTGCATTATTAAACTATATAAATCCACAAGTGTTTACTCTAACAAATATGCTTGCAAAAAATAGAAGAAAAATATCCATTTCACAATGCTTAACAATAGTTGGAATACATTAGGGACTTTTCGCTTCGAAACCATAGGGATTTTTCACACTACTGGCTCATAGTGAGTTCAATTCAAACAATTTATTTCTAAAAAGTACGTAAAATAAAAATAGGTATTGTATTTTTGAGACAGAAAACGTTTGATGAGTTTCTGCAACTAGCATTGACTACGTTTTAGAATGACAGGTCATTAGTTAAACTTAGTATGTTTAAGAAATAAAATGAATAAAACGTTTTTGTGCTTTTTGGATGAATAGCTATTGAGATGAGTGCTAAATGTTTTCAAGCTATCCTATTATAAATGAGATTGATTCAAAATGATTAAAACATCATTATGATCCATATACAAAGTTTTCCAAAGAGCTATCCGACTGCATGCTTAGAAATGTGTGGCTAAAAATATCAGGTGCTTAAAAGACATTATGATATCTATTGTGTTTTTCCAAAACAAATCTATGTGAATGATCTTATTCTATTAATGATCATAACTTTCCTTCAAATTGGTTACTCATATCACCATAAATTTTAAAAACAAACTTAATTGCTCACATACTAAAGAAAGATATTTTTTGATTGTAAGTAGCTGTTGCTTAAAAACTTTTCCGTCATAACGCCTGAAAAAAATTATAAATAAAAATATTTTCAAAATAATGTATTCTCATATCATATCCATTTCACATTCTATAATATCACTTGTTTGCAATCATTAATGTTATTATCAGGATTTTTCAGACATATTTAGGAATACTTGAAATATTTTTTCAGAGGGGACACTTTCTCAAACCTTTACCTTTGTTAATGTTTTTACTATGAAAAATATAAATTGTGTTATTCAAATTTGATTAATCAAAATTCTATTTTCAATTTCAAAATAAAAATAAAAATAGAAAAATAACTTTTTCTGTTTCCTTTTTAATAGGAAAGAATTAGCATTTAACTATTAAAGTGTCTGAGCCTGCCATAACATTGTCAATAATTATTAGTAAATATATAATTTATTTTGGAAAAAATAGCAGAATTTTTATACAAAGCTAACATTAAAACTTAAATAAGAAATATAGAAAATACTAAATCAAAAATTAATTTTTAAAATGCTAACAAATGCCTTAAAGAGTTAAGTAGCCTCAACAATAACTGAGATTTTGCTTCCAACACAATAGAATTTCATTGAATAAACGAAAAAGTTCTATTAAAGTTTTTTGTAGTTAAATTAAATTCAATTACATTTTCTTTCTTTCATGAATAATAAAAAGCTAATATACTTATTTTACCATTGGCCCATAAAATTATTTTTCATGTGTTATTGTAAATATATCTTCAAATATTAAAATATAAGTTCATAACAATTCGAATAATTTTCATGAATATCGTAGAATATAAATGTATCAATAAATATAAATGTATATCTATAAATCCCCCAATCATTCATTTTTCAAACTAAGTAAGAAATCAAGAAAAATTATATACTATTTCATGTTTATCATTTTTAATTCAAAAGAAAGAAATTCCCCATTTATCCAGTTAAAAAATTAACGAACGAACAATTAAATTATATTTTTAATTAATCTTAAATTAAGACAAGTGTAAACATACATTAAAACAAATTGTATTACAATACAAACATTGTTATAATATATTCGTCGACATAATATTTGCAAACGTCAACCTATTATAAAATTTAGCACCGCTTATAACTTAACTCACAACCATTAATTTACTACATGCACTATTTTCTACCTAGAACATTGAAATCAAGAGGTTTTATGAGACTTTTCCTTCAGAATATCTATAAAATCTTTTGAAGTGACACTAGTTTTTTTTCATCGTCTTGTTCATAATTTTGAATTTTGGGAATTTTTGAAATCAATTATATTGCATTGAAAATTTAATGATGATTCAGAAATAAGTTTGTCAAATAAATATGTAAAATAGCTATTTACTTTTCTTCTGTTAGTTAAGATATTATAACTACAGGAATATTTTATATTACACAAAATGCACATTTTTAGGGAAATATTTAATAATAAATTAATGGAAGAATAACATTTAACGTATGTCTGTTATAAATAGTATGCAACAAGATTTCAAAAAACAATATTATACATATAAACAATGATACTATATATACATTGTGATACGTTCATGCAGTAAATTATTACTAAAATATTGTTGGTAACTTCATTTTCCTGATTTAAAATATAAGCAAAAATATTTAATAATGTATTTAAAAAATTAGTAACTAATTCAAATTATATATTTTAACATTAATATTATGAATAAATTTGTTATGTAAAATTTTCGCAATATGAAATAGAAATTAACCGCTTCTAACATTTGCTTAAGATTGCAAAATTCCTATTATCAAGATAAATGAGCTGTTGTAATAACAGACAGAAAATTTGAATTTTCTTAATTACTATTTACTCTATTAACATTCCTGTTCAGATATTTTCACAGCTTTCCGAACAGAAGTAACATGTGAATATTTTAAAATTTCTAGTTATATACATTAAATATTTACAGAACTGCATTAAAATCGAAATTACAAATTCGAATTTTTAAATACAGTACAATGTTATTTCCTTACCTTAAATTATAAAGATAACAAAATGTAAAAATATATTGGATAATAATGTGAGTGTTATTGGATTCACAGAGACTAAAATTAACAACAAAAACTGTTTGGTTTAATTATTGTAACAAATGATATTTAAGTTATTTTTACTGATCATTAACATTAAGATTGTAAGTAATTATGTTTTGGCTTATAATATACTAGAGATATCAAAAGAAAGCAGCATTTGTATTACTTTTACGTCAAAATACGCCGCATGGGAATATAAACTCAATATAATAGTATTAAATTTAACTAAATTTTAGCTACATATTTTTTATCGAAATTCATTTATGACAAATTTGAAAGACGATAATTTCTTAGTATCTAACAGAGCAGTATTGTATCTGTATGTAATAATATAGTTTCTCTTAAATTAGCAAATGAAGTAATGATATTAAAACCAAAAATATATTTATTTGGTATACTTAATATTAATGATTGATATGATTAATTAGTATAAATGAAGCTTATTATTTTTCATTACAAATAAATAATATGCTCCTATTATACTCTTATAAACATTGTCATAAAGGTTTATTGCATTATATTTGCAGACGATCATTAGAAAAATATCTAGGATTTAGATTTATTTAATGTTCATGCATTATATTGAGAATAAATAATTGTAAATATTATGCATAAATCCTTTCTCCTGCAATATTTGCATGTATAATATTTTGGTTGTTTTAAGCACAAAATTATATTTAATTTATCTGGATTGTGCAATAATTTTATTATATTGATTTATTTTAATAAAACATTTAATTGAAATTTAACAATTACACTCTCCCAAAAATAAGTCTATCTCAATTAAATTTGAATATGTTGGTTAGTAAAAGGAGCTGAACAATACGGCATTATGCAAAATAGTGACGCTACTGTCAAAATACATCATTTACAAGGAACATAGAAATGAATGTTTCAGAGCAAGGTTGCAACTGTCGCTGCATGCCTGAGATTAGAAAAATGATATAGTAAAATTGTATCTATATCCAACAGGCATCATTTGACCGAACAATTTCGAAAGCGAGCTTTTGGGAGGCAAACTGGAGGAGGACAAAGCCAGATAGAAGTGGCTAGATGGCCGAATGTAAGTCCGTTTGTGATTCATAGACTCTGACAATAGATTATAACCACAGATATAGCATCCAGGAGATTTAGCCAAGGTTGGCCTAGTGCTACCATGAGTTCCGATGGCTTTGTAATTATCGCATGGAGGAGTAGAATCGCAACTCTAGCTGAAATCAGACACTCCCTCGCTGCAAACCTAGGAAATTTAGTATCCAGATGAACCGTGTTTCAAAGGATTCACGAATGTGGTCTTTGTGCAAAGAGACCACTTATTTGGACCGTCTATGTGGTGCCACAGGTGAGAACGTTTGCAATGGGCATGTCAACATGTACATGGGACGCGTGATTAATGGAGGATGTTTCTTGATGGAGTCCAGGTTTAGCGTCAAAATTTATAGTAGGTGCATTTTCATTTGGAGAAAACATGGAACTCTTTTTCAGCAATCAAACATCACTGAAAAGATGGATATGGATAAATCAGTGCCTGTAATTAGGGTAGTATCTCTTTGGGTTGACGCAGAGTTCTCCGTGTCTTTTCTCGTGGAATGGTTAGTGGGTAAACCTATAGAAATGACATCCTAAATGATTATGTGCCCCTTATGCCGGAGCAATAGGTGATACTTTTGTGCTATAAAATAATAGTGCGAGACCATAAAGAGCTTGCATTGTGGATGCTTATCTTGAGCATGAAGCAAGTGAGCGCATGCTCAGGTCAGCGGAATCACCAGACCTTAATTCTTAAATCAAAGGACCTTGAACCACTGGACTTAAGGATGTTTAGGATGCTTTAGGAAGATATGTAGCTGCTCTCAATTTCCCTCCTAGGACCCTTGCTACTTTCAATTGCATTTTAAAAGCAATATCTCGCATTTCCTGCAAAATTAATATATCGCAAAATTAAATGCATTACACATCGCTTATGTGCTGTATTGCTTCTAGGGGAGATCCTAAAACATATTAAAGGTATTTTTTCTTTACCAAAGTTACACCTCCCATTTGTTCATTGTATACATATGCTAATTTTTATATCACCATAATTATTTTCTGATTTCTTTCTATGTAATTTTGTGCCCTCATATATGTTGTATAATGTATATAAGTTTAATTATATTCCACACAAAACGTTTAGTGTTATCATCATTTTTGTGAATTTTCTTTAACTTAGAATAACCAGTGTATAAAATAGTTCTTATAGATTAGCTATTTTAATGGTTCCATTTGTTTAAGGTGTAAGGACACTAACATTTTTCAATAAAAACACATCTTGAGAATTATTGGTTGATGTGCAGAACTCCCATTCATTAAGATCTCAAAAATAACATTAGAAGCTTACTCTTTATATCGGAAAAAACAGTCTGCGATGATATTTTTTTGATAGCCAGATACCTGAGATATTCACTTATAGTACTTTGTACGTATAAATCGGCTTATTATCAATTGAATCAGTTTCCTTTATTGGCAACTCAAGTGTACTTTTAAATCACTGTACTTGTGAATTTACGATTGTCTACAATTATGCACAACACTTCCTTTACCAACTAATGCTACAGATCTCTCCAACAAGGAATATTTGGAATGGTGAAGGAAGAAAATCATAATCATATTATTTTGCTGATAATTTAGACAAAAAATTTGAATTGAGTTGTCAAGAAATACCCGAGAAAATCATTCTTGGTATTTATTAGTATATACTGTGGTTGCTAATTTATCAAATCTAACCCAGTGTAAAATGAATGCCCAGTTTACAGTTTTTCTTCATAATTGTTAATCAATACAATAAATCTTTGAATTAATTTCAGTTATTGTGATGACTACCTATGTCTTCCATTCGGGGGTGGTAAAGTAACGAACCATGAGTAGTTTTAATCCGTGATGGAAGAAAAAACTTCGCGTCTCTTTAAATTTCACTCGTTTATTGTATTATTATATTCCGCATAAAGTTTACCATATTCCGTTTTTTTTTTAATATTAAAGGCTGGCTGCTTTAGGCATTAAAATCTTTATTTACGGACACAAAATAAAAGCATTGTACCTCAGACTCTCATTGCAATGACTGTTCAGTTATTTGGAAATTCTAATTCATCTCTTTTATACATATATATGTTATTTTCACCGCAGAATTTCATTGTAATCAAACATATATTTTTGTCAAACCAATTCATTTTAAGGTATACAAATTATCATACAAATATATGAGAATGAAGTTTTTCGGACAACAAGAATATATTTTAAAAAATAAATTATTTTATATGTAAACATTTTTTATTGTAAACAGACAATTACAATAAAAAAGATGTAGTGAAAAAAATTTAAGAAAATTTCTAACATTAAAGACTGGACCATTTTCAAAGCAGTTAAAAATCTTGCATTTTTCAAACTGCTTAGCTTTCATTCCAAAGAAAGATCTCGAAGAAATAAAATTTTGCCTTTTAGTCCTCGTACGTCATGTATAAAACATCGCTTTTAAATATCTACATAAAAATGCCTCTTGTATGTTCCCTTACCACCGATTTATGAAATGCCAGAGTCTCTGTGTGTTTTTTTTTCTTCCGCTAGAAAAGTTTTAACATTCCTCTGGCGTTTTCAGTCGTTGCACCGAGCCGTTATTAGCCGAAATAGCTTCAAAGAGTTGTTCACATTTATTACGGTGGACTATAATTTAGTCAAATTCGCCTCACGGGAAATATTTATTCCGAGAGGTTTAATTTCCCATCCTTTCCCCAAAGCAGTGGTGAAGTCCGCCACCCAATGAGAATGGGACCGATAACCTGCCAAATGATTGAAGATGCAAATGTAACATTTTATTAAAGGGTGTCGGTAAAAGGCTTCTCTTCCCTTGAAGGCCCTTGCCAATATAGCCCGGAGTTAATGGGGTTTGAAAGTTTATTTCGTTAATGTGAAAAGTCTCCATTTTGCATGAGTCTTTTTGTTATGTAGCAACTCTAGAATGAAAATTGGGAAAATACTCACGATTCTCACTCGTTAAATCATGAAAATTAATGATATTATAGTATTTGAAAGTTGATGTTTGCGGAATGGGCGTTAATTATTAATTTACCTTCCACTGAAAAAATCTATTCTTTCACAGTTCTCTTCGATATTTGGGAAAGAAATTGAATGCATGTGCATAAAGCGAATGTTGAAAGTAATCATGATCATGAATCATATTAAATGATAATTAAATTTTAGATAACATTAGAAAATAAATTCCTGTCAGAAATTACATTTTATCTAATTATAAATTTAGCATAGTACGGAAAGTATTATGGTTACGATAGCATAATTTGTACTTATAACGTGATTTACTATTGTACAATATTCAAATGGTATGTTTATCAGCATTTTCATTTATTAACATTTTCATATTGTAGTTGTGTGAACGGTACACATATAATGATGGAAAATTTCTAAAATATTTCAGGAAAAAATGTTTTTCTAAGAACGTTTTGGTTTGTGTTCTTGAAACGCACTTTGAAAGAAGTTTTAATGTAATTGAAAACTTTAGTTATATTATCTGGTTATTTTCTGCCCGAGAAAACAGAAAAATTATTTTTTACAGTGCAAGGAAACATGAATTACTATAAACTAAATTGCTATTTAAAAATAATCATACAATTCATAATAAAACTAACATAACAATATGAAACTTAATGATAAAGTTGATACATTTTCACAAATGTGCATTGATCATTTTCTGTTATATTCAATTCATACACATATTACAAATCGATATTTTCTTAGAACTTCTTAGGATAATTGAAATATAAAGTAACACAATTTCCATTCAAATGAAAACATTTACATGAATTTAATCAAAACAGATATCCCTGAAACTGTTATTTTAAAATTGTATTATTATTCAAAAATAAAATTTAAGAACTAGTCGATGGTGTAAATTTCATGGTGAAGTGGTTGCATACAATTCAGGATTTTGTCGTCAGAATCTCATTTCATGTCGCATAAGAGTAATGAAGCTTAAATTCGTTTTTCACTGCTGCAAACTTGTTTTTGTTTGAGTGGGAAAAACAAGTGCAGCGTGATAAAATACCAGTTGAAATTGAATCAAGATGAGTGCTGTTGCAGAAGAAAATCTTTCTTTTTTTATGAAAAATCTGGCTCAGTTATCAATTCTCGTTTATCCTTTGATTTACGCAGACGTTACTTTATATTTGAGTTTACTTTCTACTAAAAGTGGAAAAAATTTAATTAATTCCTATACCAAATTCAATTATAAAAGTTTATATAAATTTATGAAAATTCCTGTATGGATCAAATGATTATTATCAATTGAAGTTAAAAGTTTATATTCGCTATATTTTAGGATAATATTTCTTAACTAAATTTTGTATAAAATTTTATAATAAAATTAATTATTCATTGCAAATTATTTTCTTTTGACTAGTTTATTCAGATTTGTGAATAAAAGAATTAGAATAATATAATATACAGATTTTTAACAGAAATGAAAACCGCTTATGTGAAATTAAATTTGTAAAGTAGAAAAACAAAACATGTTTAATTAGTTCATCCACAATGATCAGTACTTTCTTACAAATATTTATTAAGAAAATAATTTGAGACAACACATATTTACTCAGTCAGAAACAATATAAATACAGTGTATGCTATTTTTAATATTTGGAGTACAATGCTGCTTTATATTAAGTTTATTTCGAAAACAATTAGAAAATCTGCCTCACGTACTTTTATTTATTACGTTATACACATTTTAATTAAGTTTTGTGAGATATTTATTAATATCAATTAAGTATCAAAAAATTTATTTCTAGTAAGAAATAACACAAAAATATCTTTTCAATGTATATTAGAAAATCGATATTAAACTGATGCCAGATTAGCTGTAAAACTAAACATATTATTCAATGAGTCCATAGGATGGCTAATAAGATAACAATTTTTTAAGCAAATTTTATGTTAGGACTTTAATAAATATAATCCTCTTCAAGAGTGTGCCCATTTTCATATACTTCGATTTTTTTTTGTGAAAAGATTTAGCCTTAACTACAAAAAAGGGTTTGGCTTATTAAATAAATTTTTCAAATTTGTTTCTGCAATTTCCTTTGTAGATTATAGATTAGGAGAGCAAGGATAATAAAACAGTGATTCAAAGTGCAATTAATGCAGTTTTATCAACTTGCGATCAATAAAAACAGATTTATGAAACGGGGCGTTGTTTTCATATTCATTTGGAGTCATTCTTTTACATTTCCTACCTCCAACAACTTTAACAATATCTTATAATATACATAAAGTCAACTATTCCTTTTTATAATAGTGTATTCATTCAGACAGAAGTAAAAAAGATGCCAACTGACATTTGACTTTTTAGCATATTTAGGTCAACAGCTAATAGTCCAATTGACTGACAGTCAATTTGATTGCGTATAGAAGTCAGCCATGTTTTTTCCGCTGTGACAAAAAAATTCATTTTTATTATCTCGGGGCAGTTTTAAGTAACTTCATGATTGGTTGAATTGTTCTTTTTAGTCAACTATGAATAAATTCATATTAAATAGAGTTTACTCATGAATAAATGTTAGGTAACAGTGAAAACATTGACTCCTGATAACCGTAAGTATCAGAGATCTCATGCAATTTCAATTTACTATCAATCAACACAATTTTGTTTTCTTATGTTTTCTGGAAAATCTAGCAAATGTGGACCATCAAAAAATTTAGTATTATCTAAATTAATATGATTACGCTTAAAATTACAAAGGACTTATGAAATGTCTTGAAGGAACAGAGTTGAATAATGATTGTGAAATTAATTACTGAGTTTAACTAACAATAATTTTTAGGACTAAGAAGCTGTGCTTTTTCTACACTAAAAATTCAGATTTTTTATACACTTACTTTTTTTATATACTTATCGTCACTAAAACTACTGTAAATTGAATAATAAATAGTAAATGGGTATACAGTTTCTATAAAAGCTATTCAAATGACAATATTTAAATAAAAATATAATTTTGTGAATTTTGAAATAATTTTTGTATCACTATTTAACGTTATTGATGTTTTATAATGAAGGAAATATTCTCAGAGATTTGTATTTAGTTTTTTTCGGTCTTATGTCATAAAAAAATTATCAATCTCTAAAGATGCCCAAAAAAAGAGTTTTATTTTAAAAGTGGTTACATTGTTAAATTGACTAATATCTTTTCTGTTTCCTTAATTACAAAGTTATAACACAGATGAAAATCCAGAGCACGCTAAAACATAATTTGCTGAGACACAATGTAATTAATCTTCATTAATGAACGATACAAATAGTTTCATTGTAATATTGTTGTATATTCTAAAGACTATTACTATTCAAAGAGAAAATTAAAAGGATGGTATATAATTATTGTGTTGTAGAATAAATATGCTGTTAGTTTTTACACAATTTTCAAATAAATACTTGTACTAGAATTTCATTTAAGTGTTAATAATCATAATCTGATTATCACTTAATTTAGCATACCTTTATTTGCATAAAATCAAAAATCCTTGTAAAATCAATGAACCAATCAAGAAGTTAAATCAAATTTACGGAAATATTACTAAATGGAAGTGATCAAAATAAATCTAATAAATGCTTAATGAGCTTCTTGGATTGAATTGTTGTTTTCTTTTAAAGACTTCGTGAAAAATATTTCCTACAAAAGTAGGAAGTATTTTTCACGAAGTCTTTATACTAGTTTTAGAAATAGTTTTACATATAATGTGAAACTAGTTCTTTGTCCTTATTGGCATAAATGGTGAAGCCTTTTTTGTATATATTAAGTAATGTTGGACACATTTACGTAGCATGCAATTTTGGAATTGTTTAGTGGTATGTGATATTGGATCATTTCAATAAAAAATACTAAATAGCAAAGTGATATGAAATTTCAAGCATTGATAAAATTAAAATATATACTGTTTTGATTTTATAATAATGAAATGTTTAAATCCAAACTACTACAATAGGTCAATAAAAATATTTAGTTTTAAATAATTGACATAATATTAAATAAATTTTTGAGCCTTTTTCAACTCAAACAAATTTAATATAAGCAATTTATGTGTTGTAATTTGGTATTATAGTGGTATCTCTCTAAAAATTCATGAACTTTACCCTAAATCTCTCGAAACATTTCACAACCATAAACATCATAAACTTAGATTCAGAATTTATTGCTTAAATTAGTATTTTTATTCATTCACATAAAGAATTACTAAAAATTTTAATACTTTTAAAAATAACAATTTTAAACTCTTCACTAAGTATAAATATCTTTTAAATGTAAAAAAAAAAATCTTTTTAGTTTAAAAAAAATCTGATTCCATTGCTTAAAAATGAAACTCATGGACTACCAAGTTCGAAAAATTTCCTATACATTGAGAAAAATTGGAAATAAAATATCAATTATTAAATGTAATGCATATTTTACTACTCTCCGAATTAACGAATGCAATGCACATTCGTTAATTTATAGCAATAGCAGTCACATAAGTAATTTTTACATTTGCAAATCATAATAAAACTAGGAATTATCTAACTTTATTTGCAAAATTAGTAAAATTGAAAGGTATTTATTGTTTATATCAACCAGTTATTTAATTTTCAGTTCAAGTTAATAATAAAAATAGAGATGTATGCAGAGGTTTTCAAAATTTACACCTCTGAAGAAATTGAATAAAGAAACATATATATAGTTTAACGAAAAATACAAAAAATAAACAACATAAGCATAATTTTAGCATAAACAAAAATTTTAAAAATTCTTAGGGATTAAATTTGTTATTAATATTTTTGCCGTTTTTATTCAAGTTTATGTCACTTTTTTAACATTGAATCAAAATTTAGCTATTAATTTAAATAAAATATGGTTATTAAATTTAGTAACTCTATTTCGATTATATATAATCATAAAATATTCATTATATCAAATAGATTTCTATAGATAAATTTCAAATACGAAATTCGAAACGGTTGTTTTTAACCCAAGAGAAAAATGTTGCAGTTGAATGTTTTTTCCAAATATTACATAACTGACATTTGTAACTACATTTTCAAAAATCTTATTATGAAAAAAACATGGGCAGGGAAAATATTATTCAATCTAAAAGACAGTGAAAAAGAAATTTTAAGAAAAAAAAAGTCTAAAGAAAAGATATGAGCCACGGTATTTCTCTATCTTGCCTAGAGAACAACGTGAGACAGTTTCTGGTAATCTTTTCAGAAATTGAGAGGATTAGAATGCAGTGTGTAGCAAAAACTTAGAGAGGATTGTACAGGGAAGAAAGAAAAAAATATCAATCGATAAAAATTTAATTAGTTGGGATGCACAGAGCTTTCCAGGTTTTCGCTTCCTTCCCCCCCTCTTGTCCCAAGATTTTCCAGTTTGACCCTCCCCCTTGTATTCCTTTGAAGCTAAAAAGAAAGGAAATTCGCAGATATGCCATCTTGCCCCGCTTCTTTCTTTTCTTTTAAAATTGCAAGTTTTGACTAATTGAAAAATGAAAGAATATTAAAAAGTTGGAAAATAATTATAAAAAGTATCATCAATTTTGAAAGAAGTTAAGACGGCTTGTAGTGCCTTTTGACATTCTCTTTGATTATGTAGTCTTAGTGATAGAAATATCAAATTATTTTACTTTTATTTCATAAATGAAGGAAAAATTTATTTTTCATCATCTAAGATATTCAATTGAAGATATTTTGAATTATTTTCTCATTGGAAGCTTAACTAAGCTTTAATGAAAGAAACGGGCAAATTAATTAGAAGGATTATAGTATTTAACAATGTCCTTCATTGATAAGAGGATTTAAATTAATCCTCATGAGATTCATATATTTTGTAGCTACGGATGTAATTAATTTATAGTGATCACGGACTCTAAAATTCTAATATTTCATCACATTTAAACTTTCTTTATTCTAAAAATATCCAGGAATTCATTTGAATTAATTTTTACTTCAAAAATTATATATTTTCATCTTATTAAAATTCTGAAGTAATGTATGATTATATATATGGAACAATTATAAAATAATAGCACATTAGTAATTTGATGTTGAAAATAACTTATGCATAGAAACTTCATTAAAACCACATAGCAGGATATTTCAAATAATCTAGAGTTAATACAATATAAATAGTTTCTTGATAACACTATAAGAGATAAATCAGTTAATATTTCGTTCTTTGTAACATTTCTGAAGATTGAATGAAACACTGATATTTATATCATATGGATGTATGAACAATTCACTCCATTTCTAAGTCCATAGATTTTCCCAATGGCGGTCACTGGGTGATTGACTCTTCGCCACAAAAAAGATGGAAATTGCTATTCATTTAGTGTTACCCGGTTGGCACATGTGAGCCAAGTCATGGAGGCGAGTAGCATTACAAACGTCACACCACCGCAAACCCGTTTATAGGATGGGCCCCATTCATCCATCATCTCAGAAGAAAGTACAAAGAAACACAGAGAAAGAAAACATCCATGCCTGAACCGGGATTCGACCCCGGGACCAACGGCCTAGGAGTCATGAACGCTGACCACTCAGCTTACGCCCGGCCTAATTTCGTAGATTTATACATATGATTTTTACTTCGAAGTGATAGTATCATTTTTATTACGTGAAATCCGACAATTTTAGGAATAATAATGGTACTTTATAGAATCATGAGAAATTTAACGACTTTTTTAAGCAATTTCTACAGATTCTATTTTCAGTAAATATTGTAATGCGTATTACAAAAATACCTATTATTATGTTATGTGTGAAAACAAAATGAAAAATTAAATAAAAAATAATTTGAGTTAATAAGTAATATCATTTTCTGCATATTTTCAAACTAGAAAACATAAAAATAAATTACATTGAAGGAAAGTTACTTGGCCAAGATACCTTATATTCTCCAACATGATCTGTAACCAAATGTGTATGAATATATTCCAATGTTTTTGTTTTTAATACAAAATGTGTATTTAAAAAAATGAAGAGAAAATAATTTTTCCATATGTTTCTATAAAGAAAAATTGGTTATTATTAATGGTATCTCTTTTTAGAATTTCTTTATTATAAAAGACATCATTACACTTTTTTAATATATTAAATTTTTCTTAATTTATATAAGAAAAGTCAAATTGCTGCCCATGTTATTCTTACAGAACATTCTTTATTGGATTCTATTTTAATTAAGTGTAATATTGCGAATTCGAAAATTGGAAGTTTAATTTTTGAAATTGCCTTAGAATATTTTCATTAATCAGATAATTAATTTATGTCTGAAGAACAGGAGAAATTCAAATTTTATAAATTGAACTGAAATAACATAACATAAAAATGGTAATTCAGTAGGATTGAAAAATGATATTATTTTGTTTATTTCATGTTTTTTTTTGGATTGTTATGTATTTTGATAGCAAGCTTTTGTGCAACACTACTACTGAAAAATAATACTTATTCGATTACATTTTTAATAATGTAATTTCACAGCATTTTTAATTAAAATTTCTTCTTGTAAAAAAGATTAAACAATTATAACACACCATGCATTTTCAGCATTGAAATTTCTACTCTAAGTAAAAACCCTATGTCATCGTTGTTGATTAATAATACATTTTAAAATAATTTGCATTAAGTAAAAAAATAATGCTTAATGATTTTTAATCCAATAGATGAAATTAGTATGTGCTTATTGAAATAGTAATATATCAAATATTTCTTGGAAAAGAAGACCAGAAATTAAAATGTCTTATTTTCGTTGCGCAGTAATTAAGTAGATTTCAAATTATTGTTTTTGAATCAATAGTTGCGAAAAAAAGCATTGTAAAAATAAATTTAGGTGTAAAATAACAACAATCTCATGAAGATAATAACTGGAAGGTATGCCATAAATTTAGGTGAATATTAAATGTATGTGTCATACTGTATTTAATTAAGGATTATATATATATATATATATATATATATATATATATATATAATGGATATATATATATATAATGAAACGATATTTTTTTTGGCATTTTTAAAATCAAAATTATGTTTTTTTAACTGAAAGGTAGAAAGTAAGCTCCTTAATAGCAAATTTGAATTTGAAACCATTAAATAAAGTACTTTGTAGAGTAAAAATAGTCAAGTTAAAGAAGTCCATAAAATCACCCGCATTTTCAAATTTCTCGAAGCGAACTGTTAACTTAACCAAACTGATGAAGATTGACTAGAAATTTAAGATATGCATTTAAAGAACTTATAAATTATTAATAAATTATCTATAAATCATGTAACTATCTTATATACTATCAAAAATTTGAAAGAAATATGTAAGTAAAATTTAAGATAAACACCTGATTTTTATATACAAGAAATATTAATTCAAAAAAGCATTACATATGATGTCATAAATATTTTATTTATTCAGTTCATTTAACAGATAAAATTGTTTAAAATATGTATTTACTGACATCTTCAAAATTTGAGGTAATTTTATTACTTAGTTTACTTTGGAATTTTCGTGGTGTTTGAATTTCACTACTTGAGCTTATTATTATTTAAGACTTTTCTTATTTTTAACAATAGACTATTATAATGATTAACATAATTTCTTAATCTTAATTAAAATAAAACAAGAAAAAATAATTTTATAAATTCTTCTTATAATGATGACTTTCAATATTATTCTACCAATACAAGTTAATTTCCTCAACTGTGGAAACTTCTTATTGTATTGTGACAATTTTAATAAGAAAACACCAAGTTGGTTTACATAATCTCTTACTTTTAATGTAAAGGAATTAAACATAAAAAGAAAAATTTCAGAGTTCAATTTCAAAGAAAGATTTTTGAGAGTTTCGCAAATAAGAGCTTTTAATATTAACCATATATTTGTGTTATTTTGATGTTTTCAGAGATACTCAGTGTGAATGTATCTGCAGTTAGATTTGTTTATGAAATTATATTCAGAAACAGGGAAATAAAACATAGAAAACTCCTTAAGCGAAAATAAATTTCTAAAGTGACTCATATTGTGGGCTCAGATTTAGTGTACGGTAGCTCTTGGCGCAATTTTCCAAAGTTGGCTATAAATAACATTTTCTGGCAACCCAACCAATTCTGACCAACCCCAGAGATTCCAACTAATGAAAAATGGCGGATTCTGATAAAATGGGAACCGACCAATGAAAAATGGAATATTCTGTTAATTTTCAGACCTTGCTTGTCCAGATTGGCGAAGTTGGCAAGATGTTTGACGGTTTTTTGAAAAAGCCGTCAAGAGCGACCGTACAGTAAATTTTTACCAATATTTCTTTTTAATTATTAGTTAAAACTTAGCTGATAAAATTTAAATTTAATTTAATTTTATTATTTATTATGAATGTAATTTTTTTATTTTACTAAGGTACAAAATACATTCATATATACATGTCCAAACATTTATATGTACAAATATTTGAAAAATATTTATGTTAATGATCACTTTTTTGTTTACATTTTATTTTTTTCTATTTGTTTAATCAAATACCTGATTTTGTATTTGCGTAGTACAGTTTTAAAATTTTGTCTTTATGCATATGCACAAAGTTTGGATAAATTTGATTGTTATTTTGAAATAACAACTTTTAATATTTATTTCTGTACAACTACAAAGACAAAGATAACAAATATTAGATATTGATTAATTTATGAAAGTAAAATTAAAAATGTTAAAACTATAATTTTAAGTTTGTAAATGAGTCAATCATAATTTTTTAATGAAAGTTATGAGGAATAAGACGAAAGTATATAATACATATGAAATTTAGATAAATTGTATATGAATATTATTAAAATAATTTCATTTCTCATATTATATTAGCATAAAAGCATACGATATTTAATATTATGAGTATGATGAAAAAAATATATCTCACCATAACATAATCATTTTTAATAAATGTAAATTTTATTTCATAATATAAATATGTACTATCATGCACAAATGTGAAAATGTTTCGTACTAAAATGTAAGTAAAAGAATGAAGAAAGACTGAAACTATATTTTTATACAGAACTGAATTTTTCACAACATTTCGTATTTCAATGCTTTATAATGAGCTTGATAATGTCTGATATTTAAATGTTCTTTTTCTAGTGAAACTAATTTCACATATGAAACGTTTTCAAGGATCCTTATCAATTTTTCTTGTGTGATTATAAAATCATTACAAAATCCTTAAAAGTATTAACGAAAACTTAAAGGAGTCAGAATAAACAAAGTATACATTTAAAAATAGATTTTATCCTTCACATTTAAAAGCATACATTTTCAAGAAAAAGAAAAAGCTTGATTTCATTGCTTTTACAGAAATCACTATAATTAACTACTTTTCTGCGTCTGGAAATTCTTTAAGAAAGCACTTGAGAAATATAGTTGAATAATTGCCAAGTCCATTATTTATAGTTACTGAGAAGACACTCCCAATTCTTTAATTGTTTAATTGCGGCCTAATTTCTAAAAATAATTTTCTTTCCTCAACTTCTTAAGAGTATCTTACTAAATATCTATTACAGAAAACTGTATTAATGATCTAAAAACATTATTTCATTATGAATTGTGATAATGGCTAGAAAACATCTACTTGAATATTAAACTTAAAAATTGTCATTCCTTCAAACATTGTATAAATATAAGTACATATAATAAGAAACATATCAAACACATAAAAACAAATACTTTAAGATAATTAAGTATTTTCGAATTTATGCTAATGAAATTAAGAAACATTTCTAAAATTTGCAAAAATGTTTTTATTGTTGCTTCACCATCATGCTGCTTCCCTGTTGGTTGTTCCTGAGTTGGGCTTTACCAGCAAGAGGGAAATAGCCGGGTCGGGAGTCTTCGTAATTTAGAAGCAGGGACCAAGCAGAAAACCCTCTATAACTGACCTGCTACACCAAGAGGTGTCATTTCACTGGGAGGACATTGCGACCACAACCTATTTAAAGTGCCCTAGCTACCTTTAGTGAACATGATTGATTATTTGGTTAAGCAGAGATTTGAACTCCCAACCTTCCAGTAACTAGAACGAGGTCTTAACCAACCAGGCCACCGCACCCATTCATATTTTCACATTAAATCACAGTTTTTCAAGAGAAGTAATTTGAAATCGAGTGTGAAATTTAAGTATCTCTCTCCCTTTACTTAAAGCAAGCGTATTAAAAGAAACTTTTACAAATATATTTATTTATTTTTACTGTTATTGATGTATATAAGCAACAAAACACTTATATTCTGCTTTTTAAGGCATTTCGAATAAGTCACATGAGATATGTTTTGGATTCTTTTACTTCTTGATTATTTAAGAATTAAATGCATAAATTATTTAATTTATGCCTTTCAAAGCCAAATATTTTGGCAAAACAAATGATATTAATTTATTTAACTATTTAGATATCAGTGTGATTTACTTACATGTAAATAATAATCCTCAGAAAATAATATTATTTAGCAATATTTACATAATTTACTGTTTTTATGTTAAAGAACTAAACTACGATATACTTTTTGTAATTAGAAGTAATTGCTAACAAACAGTTATTAATTTTAATTATTTTCTGAAGGAAATCTAAGATGCAGTGTTTTTACAGAAATAAAATGTTTTGTAAATTACAATATTGAAGTATTTTATTTTATTTGTAAGCTCAAAGGAAGCTGTGTGTATCGTATAAAGCAAAAAACTTTTAAGAGATACATAAAAGTGTATTATCTATATAAATTAAGATATAAAATAAATAAGGAAAGCTAACAATAAACAAACTAATGCATGCATTCCTATCCTCCTTTCTTGTTAAGTACTATTTTTTTGTTTTGATACTTTATAGCATTTTTTGGTTATAAACTGACATAACTTTGATATTAATTTAAATAGATGTCTTCTTAAACTAAAACCCAGTTATTATGTTATTAGTATAAAAAATATCTAATTGATAAGCATTCGTAATTAAGTTTATGTATGGCATGTCTAATTATATTAGTTAAAAAACTTTTATGATGTTCAATTGACATAATTTACCATGGAAAAGTCAATAAAGTAGATTAGTCTTAATTTAAGGAAAAAAGAATCACTCACAATTCAGTTCTCTTGTACATAGTTACTCTAGTAATCAACTTTCTTAATTATGTATATAATATTAGGGTATGTCATTACTAAAATGCTGCCAGAGTATTATTTTATAGTACATAATTTTTTTTATTATCTCCAATTAAGAAGATATATTCAGTTTTATAGTTTCATATAATTACAAGGCATTAAATGGTGAATGAATATTTTAAAAATTTCTGAAAAACTTAGTAAGTAAAAATTGTTTTTTGTTTTTGATAAACATAATTTATTTCATTCAAAAAATATCTCAAAACAGTAAAGATATTTTCTTCCGCTTAATTTTGTAATAATTAGTTCAGATATATTCATTTTATCCCCTTAATGCGCGCTCATATTTGCCCATGTCTGACAAGGTGGAAAGTTACCGGCAAATTTGCACATGCCCGTGTTTTATATGGTTGCTCTTGTATCTCGCGTTATTTTATATATTTCTATATAGATTTAAGATCCTTTCCTGAAAAAATAGATAGGCTAGATTATAATTGAACTTCTTTAACATGGATGGTACATAGATAATTTTTTTTAACATTTTTTTCCGAAAAAAACTCGTGATTTAAGTGGTTAGTGAATTATTACATTTTCGGTATCAAAATATAAGCATTCAATTAAATATCAATTTATAGAAGTTATGCATACGATATTTAAAGAAACAATGGTATTATTTTTGAATGCATAAATAATATATTTATATTTTGTATGAAATTAAGTGTATTTATTTAATTTTATAAAATACTTTATCTGTTGGAAAAAATTGTATTTTATTTCAGCACTTAATTAAATTTCAAGTACACTACAAATGAATCAAATCACATTACAAGGATTGAAGCAGACAAAAAGGAAGCATTGAAGAGTAAAATATTATAACAAATGAAAGTAAGTTAACAAAATGAAACTTTCTGCGTCAAATATTATTGGCAAAGCTATTCATTTAGAAAAAAAGGAAAAAATGAATATAAAGACAATATACTCTGTACTAATATAAGAAATACCAATAAATTATTTTAATTGCAATGAAAACAAATGATTTATTTTATTAAGCATAAAATTTCACTTTAAAATCTTATTTCTTTAATTACCAGATAACAAAAATATTATTTTTCACAAATGTAAAGCAAAATCTATTTTTATGTCCTAACAATCAATATAATTATTATTACGAAAATTAATTTCAAATATTAATCGTAAAAAAATAAACTTCTGTGTTCTGACTCGTTTTAAGTGTATAAAATAATTTATCTGGAAAGCAATATTTGAAGGGATTTATGTAGTAAATACTAAAAATAATATTATTTCCATGATTTAATACATCATTATCCTTATTACTTCTTTATTCTTAACATCCATTTTTCTTTCTACTGTCTCATTAGAGTATTAAAAACTCTAAAAAGCTATTTTATGTCTATCTTTCAAAAACTGTCATGTAATATATAATGATAATACTTTCAATAGGATAACATCAATATTAGTTTTTGCTCACAAAATTCAGCCAAAAATAAAGTGAAATTCAGATCATTTTTGGAGAACTTCATGATAATTATAGATCATTATTAGTATTGGAACCTTATCTTCAAGGTTCTTACAAGTATGTTCTTACTTTATCTTCTCTTCTTATTAACTATATTTCCATAAGTATTTTTCAGTTTTAATATCGAAATTTTCGTGGGCATTTATTTAGAAATGATAATCATGTTTTCAAAGTGTCGAAAACTGTAAACTAAATGAAATTAAATAAAAAAAAAAAAAAAAAAAAAACGTTTGACATTTTTCCATCTAAAATTAAAGATTTTTTGTCATTTGATGACAAAAAAATCTAACTTATAAATTTTAGCGAAACCAATATCGCTAGGTATAATCATTTTAGTAAATTTTATGCATTACATTGGCATTTGGGATTTATTAGTTGCAATAATTTTTCTCAATATTTATGACACAATGAGTTCATTTTGTTTGGTTAATACAAATATTATTTTTATTTATTAATTTTTTCCATTTTTTTTTTTTTTTTGCTGAAAATTTAAAATTGTGACCAAAAATAAGAGAAGAGTTTTAAAATTTGTAATCAAATAAATAGAAGCAATAACATGATTTTATAAGATATAAATATTTTGTAAACAAATTTTATATTAGCTGTTTGAGAGAATATTGCATGCGACGCAGGAAATTTTGTTATAAACTTGTTAATTATTATTGTGATTATTGCGTAAAAGCAAAATCTATGTGAATTATGCATAAAAATTGGTTTTACGAAATATAACTTTAAATAAACTTTGGAATCCAATACCTTTATTGTTAAAACACGTCAAGAAGAACATTATGATATTATATAATTTCACATAAAAGTTAAGCAATGTTATAAGCAAAGTATAAATAATCCACATTTATTTCAGAATATTTTTCATTGATTCTAAACGTTTCGCACATTATGAAAAATAAGACTTATATTTGGAAGAGAATGTTAAAAATTATTTTATTGACTCCCACTTTAAAAGAATCATAATTATTTAAACTGATAACACTATTAAATAAAGTTAAAATTTTAATTAGTTAATGTTACCTTTAAGAATATTTGAAATGTAATTGCTGACTTAGATATAAGCATTAAAGAAAATATTATAATTTAAGGGAATTCATACTTATTAAATTATTCTATATTGATTCATATAGAATATTTCAATAAGTATGAATTCCCTTTTAGTATATTGATTAATAAGATAATTTCAAAATGGAACTTTAATGTTTGAAATGTGTGAGAATATTTTTTTAATGTCTAGAATAATTTTAATCAAATTTGTTACATACTGAAATATATATGTACTCTGTTTAAAAAAATTAGCGGAACATAATTAAAATGCAAAAATTAATTAATGTAATTCAAACAAGAATTTTAAGGAGTTTACTTAGTTCATATAACATTTAATTAATTTTAACTGTGCTTGTATGTGCAGTGTGATGTTTATTGAGTTATATTTAAAAATAGAATATTGAAAAGTTTTTAGTGGTTAGTGATGGTTAATTCATGAAATGCAGCTATTTCCTTAGTATACACTATTTTAATTTTTATTGTTCATTTTTCAGTAAAAATATCAAAGTACAGTGTTTCGAAGGTGTGGAGAGAAATACTGTGATCTCGATCTTAATGGAATTCAATTAATAAAAATTAATTCAAAATAAAAATTAATTTAAGATCAAGTTTAAACTAAACTCAATCATACCAAAAGTTTTGAAAATCAAAAATTTAATAATGCTCAAGAATAATAGCAATTGGTAGAATTTATGGTTACAATAATGACAATGTTAAAAATCGAGCAAGGTTAAAAAGCTTTAAAACATTAAGAAACAACATAATAGCATTTGGAAATACATTTACACTGTGTTGGATGAAGAATACATACAGACATGGAAATTCTACATTACACAACAGATTGAAATCACTTGAGAGTATTTGTTACAAATTCTTTACAAGATCGGTAGCTTTCTTCTTTCAAAATTTAACTCATCGTTCATTGAATTTAACTGTTATTAAAAAGCTTATTGTATTTGCCAAAACATGTCAATACGATTGACAAATAATAATTCGATGTCAATGTGGTTTATTTTAAAAAGAAACCACCTTACTTAAAGATGGGGTAAGGCTTCAATTATTAGAATTCCCCCATTTGATAAGATAAAGATCTCATTTCCCGATCCTATATGCTTTACTGTTTCGTATACATTTTCAAATGGTAGAACATTATGTTGACATACGTTTAATGTACAGTGACTGTATAAACTGCAATAGATAGATTTTTTTGTGTTATTCATAATAACCCAATTTTTGAAAAAATGTTTATTCCTGTATTAGGAACTACCGCCGAATATGAATAAGAAAGTGTAGGAGGAGAAGCACTTTGAAGACCGCATTTTACATATGGATTACGAAATGACCACTTATACAGCAATCACTTGGCTTCTATTTATCAGATCTCAAAATATGTCACTTAGTTTTCCAGAAAAATGTTATTAAAAAAGTTTTTTGTAAAAATGTTTAAACCAATGATATAGCATAAATTCCCTCAAGAAGTCACTGAAAGATTCGATGTGTCAATCCGTCAATAAGTCTTGCTGCAATTTTCTATATTTCTGCACTGTATTATAATCTTAAATTGCAAGCATACTAGAAAGGTTATATCCTTTAGATATTTGCATTAAATACACTACTGGCCATTAAAATTGCTACACCAAGAAGGCGACATGCTACAGACTTGAAATTTATACGAAAGGAAGATGGTGCTGTGGTATACAAATGATTAGCTTTTCAGCGCATTCAGACTAAGCCGGCGCCAGTAGCGACACCTACATGGTGTTTAAATGAGGAAATTGTTCAGCCTGTTCCTCATACCACAAATTGCATTTGAACGTTGTTGCCTGGTGAAAAGTTGTTGTGATGCCTCGTGTAAAAAGGAGAAATGCGAACCAGCACGTTTCTGACTTTGATGAAGGTCGAATTGTAGCGTACCGGGATTGCGGTTTATCTTATCGCAGTATTGCTGCTCGCGTCGGTCGAGATCCAATGACTGTTAGAGAATATGGAATCGATGGGTTCAGGACGGTAATACGGAACGCCATGAAGGATCTCAAAGGTTACCTATCACTAGCAGCCGAGAAGACTGGCATATTATCCGTATGGCCGTAATGGATCGTGCAACCGCGTCACGAGCCGTGAGTCAAGAAACGGGGTCGTTTGGAAGACAACAAGTGTCTGCACGAACAGTTCGACGACGTTTGCAGCAGCATGAACCTCATCTCGGAGACCATGGCTGCGGCTTCCCTTGACGCTGCGTCATAGACAAGAACGCCTTTAATGGTGTGATCAACGACGAACCTGGGCGCACGAATGGCGAGACGTCATCTTTTCAGATGAATCCAGGTTCTGTGTACAGCATCATGATTGTCGCATCCCTGTTTGGCGGCATCGTTGTGAACGCACACTGGCAGCGTGCATTCGTCATCGTCATACTGGCCCATCACCTGGCGTGATGGTATGGGGTGCCATTGGATACACGTCTCGGTCACCTCTTGTTGGCATTGACGGTGCTTTGAACAGTGCACGTTACATTTCTGGTGTGTTACGACCCGTGACTCTACCCTTTATTCGAGCCCTGCGAAACCCTATGTTTCAGCAGGATAATGCCCGACCGCATGTTGCCGGTATTGTACGGACCTTCCTTGATACGGAACATGTTCGGCTGTTGCCCTGGCCAGCACATTCTCCAGATCTTTCACCAATAGAAAACGTCTGGTCAATGGTTGCCGAGCGACTGGCTCGTCAGCAAACGCCAGTCACTACGGTTGATGAACTGTGGCATCGTGTTGAAGCTGCATGGGCATCTGTACCTGTACATGCAATCCAATCTTTGTTTGACTCAATGCCCAGGCGTATAACTGCTGTTATTACTGCCAGAGGTGGTTGTTCTGGTTACTAATTTCTCAGGATCCATCCAGCCAAATGTTTTGAAAATTTAATCACTTGTTATTTCTAGTATAATATATTTGTCCAATAAATATCCTTTTGTTATCTGCATTTCTTCCTGGTGTAGCAATTTTAATGACCAGTAGTGTATTAAATATACGAATCAGTCTAATACACTTTTAAAGTTTATGTCATATATCTTTTTAATTGCCCCTCTGTGTATACGAAATATACACAGAAAGGCAATTAAAAAGATAGTAAAGTATGTCATACGAAATACCTTAAAAAATCGATAAAACTAATATTTTACACTTACATTCATGAAAATGATTTCATTTTATCGTGAAACATTTGTGAATCAATAGTGTTTAATTAATTGAAAATAGTTATTAATTAATCAATAATATTTTTATATATTATTTTTGAAATTTTGATTTTTTTAATAATTTTTATTCAATAAAAGTACAAAATTGATGAATTTAATTTAGAATGAAAATATTATTAAAATGTTTAATAGTTATAATAGTTGATTTGTTTGAGTATGTTAGAATATTTTCAAGAATAATCTTCTTATTTCCCGAACACTCCTCAAAAATGCATTGTGTATTATAAAAACTGCTAATAAATGTTTTTAAAATTCATCTTTCTCTAATTGTCATATGTTTTAATAAAATTTGAATGACACTTTAAATTATTTTTGCCCTATTATAATTAAGAGTTTTTAGTTAAAACAAGAAATCCTTTCAACTACTAGGTTGAATTGCATTCTTAAACATTATCAAGCTTATTAATATCGTAATATTTAATTATAATTCTCTTGGAAACACGTCTAGTTTATCTCATATATATGAATTGATATAAATAACTTCTGCTAAAATGTATCAATCAGAAAGGTCATTTTCACATTCTTTTCCCACAAAATTACTTTAAAGTGTTTTTTTTTTTATTAATATTAATGTAATTGTGGATGAATTTTCAAAGAATATGTAAAAAAAAAAAAATAGAGAAAACTTATTATTAAGCTCTTTATCTCAGTTTTTGATTACCTAGCTGGTTCATTGTATCATTGATTCACGATGAAAACTTTTTATATATGATGAAATTTTAAGTTTAATATAAAATTTATTCGTTTTCTTGAAAAGCATATAATCAATCGTTGAATGTTGTCAAGCTTTTTTAAGATATTTATCCTAAAAACAATACGTTATTCACATTGAAGAAGCAATTAATATATAATTATTTGCTTAACTGTTTCAAAAATACAAAAATAATATTGGATTTGATTAAAGAAGTTGCTAAAAAAATTTATGAAGTATACTATAAAAGTTAAAATTTAAAATGGATTTATTATTTTTAATAAGATCAAACACATCTATTTTTCAGCTAATATTGGTCAAAACAAGCACAGGAAAACTTTTTTTTTTTAATATTTAGCCTAAACTCAAATGGATTAAACAATTTCTTGATTTAAATTGTATTTACATAAAACTGAAGATTTCAAATTTTATTAAAAAAAATAGGAAATTAAAAATTAAAACAAATTCTAAGTGCTAGTTTATAGCTAAAAAGAAGAATTTAAATTGTATATTAATATTTTAAACGATGCATTGAATAAGTAATTTAGATTAAATTTTTATAGTGATACGTACATAACAAATTTAATTTAGTTTATTGGATAAAAAAATCAATACTAAATATTTATTTAGTTCTTCTTTACCAAATATTTATGCATAAACTTTTATTTTTTCTGTTTTTAGAGTCTAGTGAATTGATTTAATGCAAAATTCTTGATAGAAAAATATTAATATTTTAATGAAATTAAACCAGGTTAAAATATCCCATGCTTTAAAATATCCCATGCATGTTTTGAAACAAATATTTTTTCTTTCATAAATAGAGCAGTTAAAAAACTAGAGATTACATATTTCTAAAAAGTATCTGATTATTATTTTTATGACATTATTTTGCATCGAAATTTATCATTATTTATTTTTAATATTTTGTACTGTATATTTTTTATTTTAGCTATTTCTTGTTCTATACTTTTGAAGTGTCAATACGATTTCAAAGTTTTATTTCCCACTACAAACGTATAATTTATTTATTTAGAAATTAAATGCAAAAATACAAGCGAAAATACAAATGAGAAAAAAAAGTCGTTTTAATAGAAGAAAATATATTTATTTAATTACGAAATGCCTTGTGAAAGTTTCAGCTCAACAATAATTTTTAAAATATGGGGGAAATGCATTAAGGATTTCAAGCAACAGATTTATAGCTTAAAATGTCAGAAAAAGTAACAGCAGAAAATATTAAAAAAAAAAATGTTGAAAAATTGTAAACTAATTTAACTCTAAAAGAATTTTCTATCAATTTTGGAAAAAAATCTTTCATAAGTTTGAGAGTTTTAATTTCCAGGAGAAAAATTATGTTTTCTTTCAGAGTATTTTAGCTAAACATTTTCGAGAAAATACTTTACATAGTAATATTGATAACTGCTTATCATTATAAACGTCTCTCATTAATTTTACTTTCCAATTCCTTTTTATTTGCTTTCAAAAATTCTCTTTATATTAGTTTTGTATCAGGTTCACATAATAAATAATTTAAATTTAATGTGTGTTTGTGTCAATAAACACACAGCAGATACTGTTTTATTTTCACACTTTTTTGGGGGGTTTTTAAAATTATATTTAGGCTTTTCATCTGAATAAAATAATTAAATTGCCTTTCGTATTCTATCCTCACATGTCAATAAGTGTTTTTAATTTTTGCCTAAAATAAAACTTTTAATTTTTGCGTAAAATAAATCTTTAATATTACGCAAAAAACATACATCTCAGTTCATAATAAAGATCCTTTTACTTGTAGAATATTTTTTTCCAGCATAATGTTTTTATATTTTAGTGGTAAAAATAGCTCTTTAATTTTTTCTTAAGTTTAATATGAATATTAAAATTTTCATATGCATTAAACTATGTTTCTATTGTATAATATATTCATATTTATTAAAGATTGACTAAAGAACTATTCATGATAGATAAAAGTTAAAAACAACATGCAAATTGCCATCAAAGTATACATACGTTAAAGTCTCCTTTAAATTTATAATGAATAGGTTTTGGTTGTTTTAAGTCACTTTAACGGAATTAAATTTATATTTCCACAAGACTTATTATGCATTTTATATAAGAGTGAAGACAGTTAAAATATTTTTGTTGAAATTCCAACAAGGTTCCTTTATATTATTTATTGTTAAAAAATACATAAAAAATTTTGGTTTATTAAAGTCAAATATTAATATATAAAAGGGGATTAAAAATACATCATAAATGCAGTAATATTTTTTTTGTTGCAACATCAAAAATTTTTAAGTTATTTATTCATAGTATAATTTTGTTTAATAAGTTTGAATTAATAATATAACTTAAAAAATTATTTTCTGTATAAAAACACATTAACTGTTTCACTCGTGAATTTTAGTACATCTGCATATTACTCTATCTTTAATTACCTCTATCTTTAAATACATCATCTTTATAACGATATGTTAATAGACTGAAGTTAAGTATTTCTCACTAACATATGTTTGTTTGATTGAAAATCTAATTAACTAATGTAACAATGTAACAAAATGTACTAAAAAAATATCTTAAATAAGTACGTTAGGAAAAAAATTGTTAAAATAACATTTTTTTTTAAAAATTGCTAATTTTTTACATTGTAATTTTAATTTTAAACTGTTCTATTTGCTATTAATTAAACTAAAATTAATAAGCGTCAAATTCTTGAACAAAATATTTAATGTGTGATAATGATTATTATAAGTTGTATAAATATATTTAAATAGCAGCAAAGCAAACACTGAATTTTTAATTTGTTGCCTACAAATTCAATGAAGCTGGATCATTGCATTTAATATTTATTTACCCTCTTATCAGATAAGATAACACAAGTTATAAATCAACTATAATAAATTTTACATGTTGAAATCCCTCTTTAAATATAAAAAATATATTCATTATAGATAACACGGAATATTTACCTTGTTTTTCTCTTTTAAAGAGTAAATTAGATTGTATAAACATAGATGCAATAACATTAAGTGAAACGAAATATGTGAAAAGTAAACGGATAACTAAACGTAATAGTTTCTGAGAAATATCCTTAAAAAATAGCAAATTTGCTTATACGAAATATAAAATGTGTACATACATATAATATATATGTGTATTTATAAGCGCTTCAGTATTATGTAACTCTTGTGTATTTTTTCATGTTTCATTCTAATAAAAAATATATTCTCTTATTTAAAATTTTTCAAATAATATTTACATATGATATTTAGATATATTTTATCGTAATCATTTTACTTAGAAGAATATATATTGAAATATTGCGTTGTATTGGTAGTTAGTGATGTAGATAGAATTCACATGTATACAATAGAAAAAAATAATATTGATTATGTTTTCAGAGTCAACGTAACTGTTAAAGTTATCAGGATATTTAAAATTGACCATAATAATTAGGAACTTCATAATTCCTATTAAGATTTTGAAAAATGTACGAAAAAATTTACGAAATTTACGATACATTGAATCATACGCAAGCGTATGATTCAAGGAATTTGCATTGAATACAAAAATATCAGTGAATCATACTATAGCTATCTTGTTACGTAATTATTAAATT
>JAPDSC010041040.1:265038-279719 GCA_026290005.1 Latrodectus geometricus
ATCATGCTATAGCTATCTTGTTACGTAATTATTAAATTTGCGTTCATAAACAGAATTCTGTCTTTATGAATACATTTATGTAAGAAAATTATATTTCTCATAGTGTGTAATATACGATAAATAAAAAATATAACATCTTTGATTTTTACATTACAAGACACCACATTCTAAGACATAAAAATATAATTTTATGTCTTAGAATGAGGTGTCTTGTAAATTGAAAGTATATATGTTGAAAAACTTAATTCCTACGTAATGTTGAAGAATCCTTATTCGTACAGCGCTTTATGTAATGTTGTTTTGATCATTTTTTAATTATTAAATCACCAAATGTATTTATAATTAAATATTCAAATCGCTATATTTTCAATACAACGCAAAACAACATACTTTAAATAGTAATAAAGTTTCAAATATTATTTGATCACCGTACTTCCATTTTTTAATTTAATTTTTGTTTATATGAATATTTCATTTAGAAGATTAACATAAAAATACTTTTATTTATTTTATTCTAACAACTAAAATAAATAAAAGTATTTTTATTAAATATTTATATTTAAATAATAGTATTCTTTAAAACTATTATTTATTTTATTCAAACAAATAATTCAATGACAATAACCCTTAAACTCAATAAATCTTTTAGTATAAAAAGGGATTCCCTCACTGCTGAGTGGTTGGCAATATAGCTTTCACTTTAACAGTTCATAGGTTTGATTCCCATCACAGGCATGAATGATTTCAAAGGATAACTCAGTTTAAATTGTTGATCTCAGTCCATCTAGCTTTCACTTTCAAAAAAGCGAATAAGAACTCAATCATGAAGATGAAAAATGAAGTTGTGTACCACTTTAATTGTAACATGTGAACCAAATTTTATAAAATTGACTGCCAGTATAAAATTTTATATCATGACTGTAAGCAGTTAGGTGAATTCTTTAAATCACTTTATTATTTTTAGCATGTAATAATTTGCGAGATAATAATTATTTTAGTATTTTAAATAAGACATAAGTATGTGCTGAAATGAATAACATGCATTTTAAAAGTTTTTTTTTTATATATGAAATATAAATTTTGTAAACATAAATTGCATTTGGTTTTAAGTGAATGCTTAATAAAGAAATGTTATATGATACACTTACCATTCAAAGATAATGACTTTATTGACTCGATTGTATCATACTTTATTTCAATTTTTACAATATTGTTAAATTTCTATCTAAAATAATATCAACTCTTTAATTTACGACTGGAGCAAGCACTGATTTTTATATTTCATTAATTATATATCTAGGAAGTAATCTTGTTTATTAATGAATTTTATGTTATTATTAATATTTTTTGATTTCTACAGTGAAATGTTATTATAAAAACAAGATGTGGATAAATTGCCAGAATAATTCAGGTTTAAATAAAAATTTCACTTACCACCTCTGACATGAGTTTCTTTACTAATTATGCCACCTGCGCTGTTGGACGCTAAGCATTGGTAGAGAGTGTCATGAACGTCTTGTCTGTAGTCTTCACGCGCGAAAGGGGGAAATACAAGAGTTCCATCAGACCTCGTATATCGTATGCCTGGAATGTCTCTGGCACTTGCCCCTTCCCTTGTCTGCCAGCTGATTCTGGGGGTTGGGCTGCCCTCAGCTGAACAACGTACTTCGGCTCCACTGCTGTTGGAGAATTCTATTCGAAATGGAGGATCTGTTCGAAACCTCGGCCCTGTTTCCTCTTCACTTTGACATATGTTGTAAGAAGCTACAAATAAAATATAAATTCTTAAAAGCAGGAATTATTATGAAATTAAAACATGAAATTCTTATTATTTAAATAAGTAAGAATCATAATAGACAATTGATACCTGATAGTCAAATTTCTTATTAATGGATCTGAAATGAATTATAAGTACAATGAATCTGATAATATATCTTAAAAAATTTATTTATCTTTAAATGGATGTAAATTTGAATTTAAATCAAATCAAACTTACTTCTATTTAAAGATTCCATTAAGGAGCTATTTTGAATTTAAATTAAAATGCTACAGATGAACATAAAAAGGGATATTTCGTAACTTTTACAATCTTCTGCAATTTTAAAAATATTCGAAAATAATTTTTAAATAAATTATTTGACACGAATAGTTTTTGTTGATTTGGAAATTAATATGAGAGAAAATAAAAATTTACTGTTTTATTTTAATTTTGTATAATATTTTATAATAAATATATAAAATACTCTTCAATAATTATTTATAATACACTTCCTTCATTAGGATACACATATTTTACTACCAAATAATTCTGTATAATCTTTAGCAATTAAATTTAATGAATCAAGATTCCACCGATAACAATGTGAAATTAAACAGAAACATCACAATCCATTTACGAATTCTTTCTCTTTACTGACTAATTTCAACAGTAATAGCAAAAATACCACAAGATATTCTATTCAGAGAACATGCAATTACGAGTGAATCAAATCTAAATCACGCCAAAATTCCTTTCCTCTTTTACGCCTTCTTCCCATTCTTTCAATTATCAAGCAACATTCTGGAAGAGTAGTTTCTTATTCATACCAGGATCTTCCTCACTTCGCCCCAAAGATGATGTTAACCATAGTCTTCTTTCCAACCGCCCACCCACATTTCGTCTTCTTCGTTGCGCGCTCTAATATTCTCCTTTGGTGAGAGATAGCGACAACGCACGCACGAGTATTCTCGTACTAATTCTTAATTGCCGCGGACACTAACGAGCAAATTATTTACAGACGCGGAATCCAGAACTATCTCGAAGACTTGAAGCTTTTATCGTTTTTGGAAAGAAAATGGCGAAAGCAATGAGAAAATGGAAAGGAAGAATATGCGGTAAAGCGGAAGATAATGAATGCATTTTTGCGAAAAATTAACTCGACAATCTCTTCTGTCGTTCCTGTTTGTTGAAAGGAATGCTTTTGAGGCGAGAAAAAGTTAAAATTATGGGCAGAAATAGTTACACTTGAAGGGGTTTTTAGTGTTTCCTTGAGTGAATGAATCAAATAGAGATTTCTTACTAAGGCAATCTGTTAAATGAATATAACAAATTTTATTATATTTATGCACAATGGCATTTTAACACAACATACACTTAATTAACAATTTTACCATTAAATATTACTACAAACAACCGGAAAATTTAAAACCCATTTTTTTTAAACATTTATTCTCCAAAGAGATTTATTTTAAAAACATATATTGCTTGAAAAACAATCCGCCTTTATTTGGAACTCAGTAATTACACATTTGGAGCTCTTATCCATAGCTTTATAATTAAAAAACAATCGCAAATTATAAAATTATTTTAAAATAACTTTAAGTAGTTTATAGTTAAGTGGTAATGAAATCAATCCTAACTTTTATTTAGTAAAATAATGTTACTGGAGTGCATGTCTACTAAAATGTTATTCGTAGCAGTAAATAATCAATAAATTTTAATATGTTAACAACAAAGAAAAGCATGAGTGCCAAAAAGCTTTTTGACACTTTCATTTAACTTGTCCCTCAAATTCATCAATTATTGATGAAAAATTATTAATGAATTTTCCGTTAATCGTATTTTAGAAATGTATGACTACTTGTTAAAGAAATTATCTGTTGAAAGATATTACAAACATAATCATAAATAATTAAAAGAGAATTTTAATAATTCTAAAGTAAACGAAGTAAATTAATTTTTTTAAACAATTATATTATTATCAACAAGGACAATAGAAAAATCTTTTGACATTAATTACGAATGCTTATCTGTGATCCAAAATATTGTAAGAAGAATTTACTGAAGGATATGCGAAATTTATACCATCTATATTTATTTATTTTTTAAAAATACTAATTAGTCTTAAAGTTCTGAAACTCTTTCGAATTATTTAAATATACTTTTCTTGTGTGTGGGTAAATTTAGATTTACTGTTAATAATACAGGAACAATATAAGTAAGAAAATATGTAATATTCGTGTAATTTTTTAAAATTAAAATTTGCTATTTGAATATTAATTTGAATGTGATTTCATATAACAACAACTTTAATAATAGGGTTTTTCAAAAATATTTTAAATACAAAAATGAATGTGATATGCATAGATACTTTTAGAAATTTATTTTTAATTTTAAGGAGTAATGTTAAAATTAAAGAGAGAGAATAAAGTCATTGTGCATTCTTAAGTCTTATTTTTTTAGATAAATGAATGATCTAGATAACAATAATTTCTAAAGTAAATTAAAAAATTAATTTGAAAAATATAATAAAATTGGAATTATTACAATTTTCTAAATAAATAAATTTACAAAAGAATATGATGAAATATTACACTCGTTAAACTAAGTTACCTAGAGCTTTCATAAAGTATTCTAAGAGTTTCCAGGAATTGTTTTTCATATTCATCATAGTGCAATAAATCAGAATTTGAAACTACTTTAAATAAAATTCTAATGATTTAAGTTACATGAAAGTATAAGAAACTTTAAATCATATTTTGATTTAAAAATTCTTTTCATATCAATGAAATTCTAATATTTCCAATTTAAAACATAAGAGATTAAGTGAATGCTAAGTGATATGAAATTATTAAAATTAAATTTCTATTCATATATTCTAGTGGTTAGCGTACATGACTACAGATAGGTGGGACCTGGGCTCGAATCCTGGCTCGGGAATGGATGTACTTTCTCTCTCTCTCTTTCTTGTCTTATCCTTTCTTTGTGTGTGAACGGTTGCCTACCCTATAAACGGGTACCTGGCATGTGTGTACTGAGGAAGTCGGACTCCACACCAAATATGGTTCACTTGGAAAAGTGGACCAGCGCACCCCATATTGCCAGCATTTCTGGCACACGACAACAACAACTACATATGTTTTACTGTGGATGTTTTCTTAAAAGGCATTTATTTTTTTAATAAATAAATATTAATATTTCAGTCTTATATTAAGTAATAAAAATATTTTTTCTATAACACATTTCCCATAGATCATACTATTTAAGTTTTTTTATTAAAATTGCATAAAAAAAGTCAAAATAAATGGTAAATTTTTGACTACAAAATTAAACTTGATGGTTATGTTTCAATCATTATATTTTAAGTAGGTGTAGTTTTTAATCGAAAACTTCATGACTAAAGTAAGTCATGGAAAAATTAAATGAGATTCAACACAATCCCAAAAATTAGTTTTTAGTGTTTGGTAAATAAATTTCCTGTTAAATATTGTTCTAAAAATTAAGTTAATTGAATTTCATTCAAAAACTCATGTTATGAAACCATTTTTATCATTTTAAAAGTAAATATTTAAGCTAAGTTTTTTTTTTGTTGTTGATTGCCACCCAGACTGGCACCTTAGGATGCGCTGCTTAATTTTTTCAATTAAATCACTATTTTGTGTGGAGTCTGACTTTTTCAGTTCACCATGCCATAGATACCCATTTATAAAAAAAAAAAAAGGTCGAAGACAGGAGAGAAACTACATCCATGCCCGAACCAGGATCTCCCTACCCGCAGTCAGGTACGCTGACCACTAAACAGGGTGGACGGCTTAAGATAGTGGATGTTATAATGGATGTATATGTGTGTAATTCCTAAAATTATATTTCATATAAAATATCATTTTTTAGCCTGTTATAACTTTAAAGAATCAATTTAAATAAACAAAAAATATCATTTTAACTCTTAGCAAGTTAAATTTAATCCTGAACATAAACAGGAAAATCTAAAATTTAATTCCTTAAGAAAATTCGTTCTTTATTTAAACCACGCCTCATCATATTCTTTTACTTTAGTAGTTTTCATTGAATATTTATGATTTACTACATAAATTGTTATTGATCATTATTTGAATACGAAATGATGTGGATTGAGAACAACCAGTCTAAAAATCAAATAAATCGTAACAATGGAAAAAATAAAATTATAAATTTGTTTCTTCTCTAAAAACCAACAAATAAAAAATAGCCTTTGAATTAAAAGTATTTTCTTGTTTATTATTAAATAATATAAAAAATTAAAACTTTGGAACTGATTTTCAGATCTGCTTATAAAAGTATATAAATAAATGAACAAGTATAGAATTTAGAGTGCACGTTGCTTAAAATCATATAATCTGTTTCAATTTCATAATCTACAAAAAATGGAAAAAATATTTGAAAAATAATAACATACATTGTTTGCAATAACATACGTTGTTTGTATGTTTATAAAAATAAAAGAAACAAAATTGAAGGGGTAAATTGAAAAATTAAAAAAAATGCTTCACAATGCATAATTGCAATTCTCTAATTAGCTCAAATTACGTTAATGCACATGCTTAATGTTCAAAATGGAAACAACTCGTCTAGATAAGCGCTTCCCCTAACATACTAAAAGGAATGAAAAATGGTTCTTCATCAACAAAAAGCTTCATTCCTGATGCGAAAGAAACGGAAACGAAGCAAATATTTTCTGAGATGTACTCATATCTGATTTTTCCCACTTATTATATAAACCTCCAGCTTTTGTTTATTTTTTACCCAAATGCAGTAACTTAATGACTTAGCAGTGATTATCATTTTCTGATTGTTAATTTAAGTAATGCTCTTATTTGATTTTATGGTCAAATAATATTTGGACTATATTTATAAATATATGTTATATAAAATAATGTGATAATAAATGATATGTAGTTAGTAATTTTAGTAGGGAACAGTAGTTTTTCAATATCGGCATCGTTACAATTTTTCTGAAGAAATCAAACCATTATTACTTTAATTAAAGAAAGGAACTGTTATTAAATATATTTTCTTTTTGTTGACTAAATTAAGGTTTAATATTTTTACACTTTATTGTATTTCTAAATTTTTTATTTATTTATCTATTTGTTGATTTATATTAAGGAATAAAAATTCAAATTTATTTAATAAAATATAGAACAATATACTATTGCTAAGTGATTTTCTTTATATATTTATGGTTAATGGATTTTACTATATAACATATTATCATATTTTCTTCAACTTTACTCGAAACATAAAAACATTACCATTATGAATGAAATTTCTTAAATATGGTTTATATTTTAAATTTCTTAGCATCATAATAAATTTATTTAGCATAAATATTATGACTAGACTATTCCATTATGCTACATATTTTGCTCCAATTCCAAGAAAACATAGCGCATATCTATTGTTCCCTTACTTAAATTAAATTTCATATATTACATTAAATCTCCTAATTATTTTAAGATCAAATATCTTTTAAAATAACTTGAGAAGGGAATGATTTCGAAATGAGATTTGGAATAAAATAGTGAATGCATACCATTCTACGTTATGTTATAATCCAAATAATTATATATGAGAAATGTATAATACATAGACTTAGAGAAACTGAGGATGATAATATTGAGTAAGAATCAAAACCTTCATACATCATTATATGAATGTCATTATTAAAATGCACACAGCACGTTATTAGAAAAGGTATTTTCAATTATTGTGGAATCAACTTGTAATTGTTAAGGGAATATATAATTTTTTATCCAAATAATTATTGCTATTCAAAAGAATTTTATTTCGAGAAATTTGTAGTCATTAAATGTAAAGTTTCTGGTTGCTTTAATAAATACAAAACAAAAATGATCACAATCATTTTTAGCTGTTTTCATATGATTGTGAAGCTACTCTATGCACAGAACTGATTTCAAGTGAATCCAAAAAGTCTAAACAAAAATTTTTGTTCTGTTATTTTGTTAGATTATTGCCATTTACCTAGTGAAAATGATATAAAACAACAAACAAACTTTTAGTAAATACTCATATCTTTGTATAGAGATTATACGGTTAACAGAGCCATACTCCTATGATAGCACTTGGATTTTACTTTTTCAGGTACGAGGGTAAAGATATAAAGTTGTTTTAAGTAATATACATTTTCTAAAATAAAGAATTTTTTTCTCGGCTTGATATCTAATGTAAAATGTTTCTTCATCCTTTCAGTAAAAGAAAAATTAAATAATAAACTCAGAAACTAGAAAATATACCAAAAATACTATATACTTCAGTTATATGTGTTTTGTACAAAGTTACATTACATATCAAACTATATTTCAAATGAATTTACCCAAAAATAATATTAAATAAGAAATTAAAAGATGTTTACATTTTATTTGTTACTTAATTTTAATAATTTCTAACTTATGTTAATGATCTTAAAAAATTATTTAAAAATACTTGGCATTTTTCAAATAATATTTTCTCTAAAAAAGATACTTTTCTTCAATGATTTTTTTAAGAAATTATACTTTAATTCATTTAAAATAAATTCTTTGCCAATATATTTGCATAGTCATATAAAATCTTACTATAAAAACTAAAAATTATGAAATTTTTTCACATTACTTTCAAAATAAGCTTTCTTAAAAAATTCTTTAAATATATCTCCCGAAAACGAATTAGTTTACGAGTGTATTTTGTTTTGCAATGATTTATTCAAAACATTTCAATTTTAATATAATGTATTTAAATTTTAATCAAATTTAGGAATTATGAACCAAGTGTATAAGAAATTTTAATAATGACATTAGGTATTGTTAAAAAAAAACATTTTATTACGTATTGTTAAAGAAAATATTTTTTGAAATTGTGAGAAAAAATAAACTATATTTTTTCTCTGAAGATCAAGGAAACATTTCAAAATCTTATTTTAACGTAAGTCTCTTCAAGCGTTTTAAAGAAAACAAATTTAAAGCGCTCAAAATTAATTAGAGTATTTCTTTGTAATTGCTTTTAAATGTTACTGAAATAGTATTTGTTTTAATTTTGAAATAATTGTTGTCAGAATTATGCTCTTTGATGACATTTATCTATAAAATTTCTTTCTTATTATTAGTTATTTTATTTAGTAATAAAACACTTTTCAATTAACTCAATGTTCACTTGACTATAAAAACGAAAAAAATAAAATAAATAAATAAAAACAAGCAGATAAGCAATGTCTATCATTCCCAACTCTAAAAGCCGTTTTGGTTAAGCAATAACGCAATAGCGATCCATTTCACGAACATGATTTGTTCATTCGTTCCTCGAGAGGCTTGTTGAGAGGACGGAGCGGTAGCTAATAGAAAACTCCACTGGAGTTATTTCTAAAGAGAGGGGTACTTCTGTTACACAGAAAAGATGTGACGCAATGATCTAACGACAGTACTTGCTGATGGTGGAAGTAGAAATAAAATAAAGCGCAGAACTCTGCAGAGAAAGCAAAAACTCAAACTCTTAGAAATAGAAAACTCTGTCGTCTAATGGTATTACCAACAGGCTATTGAATTTCAACTTGCAGTAATTATGTAGATCACGAAGGACCGGCATCAAGTAAATTGAATTTTTACCCCGCCGACCCTTTCTTTTTTTTCTCGCAACAACAACGTTTTCAAGGGAAGGAATCCTTCGAGAGCATTGGGTTGGGAATCGATAATTTAGTTTCTGTAAAAATTTTTAGTTTTTCTAGATTTATTTTTTTTTTCTTTTCTTCTTTTAGATCTCTGCATGTCGAAATGACGTTACGTGAATAAAACGTGAAGCTAGAATGTAGCAGCACTTAGGTAATTGGTTGGATTTATTAATTCTAATACTTAAGATTGGTGGAGAGGGAGAGATCTAAAAGAGATTTGTCACGAATTGAAATTTTTCTTTAAAAAAGTTCTCAGAGGTGTATTAGTTGAATCTCTCTTGAAGTTCCTCGTGTTCATGTCCTCTTTTTTCGATTTTTGTTTGAATTTCCGATTCCAGTGGTATCTGATACTAAAAGATTGGATCATCTCGATTAATTTCTATAAGTACCTTTAATATTTTTTTTGGAAACTAAAACCTGGTAGGAAACATTATCTTCTTTCATTTTAACTTTGGAATTCATTTCTTAAAAGTTTTCTTTCACAATAAGATAAATTTCATTATTTACCAAGATTTACTGAACCTCTTTACTTGAAATTAATAAGGTAACTCTATTAAATTTTATTTAGAAATACGTCATTTATGATAAAATTATGTTTTAGAGATTATTTTAAAATTTGAGGAAAAGTTAATTATTAATTCATCAGTAAAATTTAAATGTTGTATAAAATTTTTAGCTCCACGTGGTAAATAAAACATATCTAAAAATACTGTATTTTTTACTTCAAATAAAAAGATAAATTTAAAAATGACATGGAATAAAATTGTTTTTTTTAAATCCAAGCAATTATAATTTTTTTTTTAAAAATAGAATATTTTATAAATACAATTTCCATAATAGAATATGTATATATATATATATATATATGATATTTGAACTGAAATTAGATGAATATCATTTGAATAAAGATTGTAAGTATATTAAGATTAAAATTAAATTGCTTACTAAGTCTATAAAAGAAGTTTATTCACTAGATTTCATTTTACCACTATTTCCTTATTTCAATAAAAATGAGAACTTTCTAAATAATCATAAAAGTACTGAGATAAAATATGTTTGATATTTTTAATTGACGTCAAATACTGTTTTCTTTTCAGAAAAATTCTTTATAGTTTGTGGAGTTTCTGACTATAAGCCTAATAAAAAGAAAACAAATGAGGAAAGTTCCTCATTATGTTTCAACGAATACTATGCATCTAGTCGAAAGTATTGAAAATAGCGCACCAAGGAGGGAGCATACTATTAAAATGAAATATACATAATGATACAGGTGTGAGATTCACTTGATCCCAAAATGAAAACAATTACGCAAATACAGTGTACAAGTTAAACAAATACAGTGCAATATCAACAACGAACAGCCTCTTATTGCAATGCATGCCACCATACGATCCAGTATCGAGTTGGTTATATGTTTTATGTTATTCTGAGACAGATGTGCTCACAAATCTTGAAAACCCAACTCCAAATCATGCACAGAATGACACGGCTGTATTTGGTCCGAAACATGCTCTATCGGAGACACGTCCAGGGAATGGGCTGGTCATGGAAAAGTATGGACATGACGTAAGAAGTCATGAGCAACTAGAGCTGTATATAGATGACCATTATCTTGTTCGAAAATCGCCCTTAAAAGACCATTTAGGAAAGGTCCCAATTGTGGTCAAAGAAAATCATCAACAAAACACTGGCCAGTTAAGGTTCCACTTGCCACAACTAGAGTGGATAGGATATCATAGGGTATGTCTTCCTAGACCATTTCGTATGCTGCATGGGTAATGTGTCGCCCACCAATGTGGTTGGAAAAATACCGTTTTAGAGGATTATTCCACATCCGTACGTCATTATCAATTGAACCCAGAGCAAACCAGGATTCATCACTGAACCCCATGTTTACCAATGTGTGGTGTTCCACGACTCTCAGAAATGCCACCACTGTAGACGAGATCACTGATGTTGAGATATTAAGGCAATACACGAAACGTTCACTTCAATCTGCGACTCAAGTGGCGTTTCGTGTATTGCCTTAACACCTATAATAGTGGTTGAATCAAAGTCTCGTTATGATTTGTGGAACAACAGCCCTCTCTTCATGCGCGTATATCGTGGAATGAGTCACAATAGGAATCACAAACTCTTGTCACAAAATGTTTTGATCCTTTTGCCTCGTTATCCTCCAGACCTGGTACGTGGCACATGTGTACCAACTCGTGTCTATTGCAACCAATATGTACTGACGGCACACCCGGAACGATAAATCTGGTGAGTATCATGACGTGTCCAGCCTATGGTTTTGAAGATAATGATGAATCCCCTCTCAAACTGGATTATCTGTGGAAATGTATTCTCACTCGTCTGACTATTTTCTCTACTGACTAAAGTCATCTTAGCATATGCATGTGATCGTCACCTTTCTGAATCTTCCACTCGTCACCGGTTTATATAAAGTAAACTTCCTAATTGCAGTTCTACTACTGGTTGTGTGGTTATGCACATTTGGTCCAAACTGATTAGATTGTTTTCAAATCAAATCTCATTGTACTTGAAAAATTTCACACTTGTGCCTCTCGTTTTCCTATTCGAAATATTCCTGAGAAAATATGTTCTCTTATGATTATCGACATAGGGTATTTTTTTATTTCTAAGTAAATCATATGTTAAAATAAAACGATTTCAATCATATGTTAAAATTCTTTTATTGTAACACATAATTTATTTTAGAAAAGATTTTTCATGTACTTTGCTCTTAAAAAAGCTTTTGGAAATGGTTAAGGAATATAATACAAGCGTAATTATTTGAAAATAAAATACAAATAAAGAAATAATAAAAAAATATTTCGATTCATTTTTTAATCCATTAAGATCATTTTATTTTTTAAGCACATGTTTAATGGAACATATCATATTGTTAATCACAGTAATTTGTAGTGCTGTTGATCATTATGTCAATTAAATCGCCCATTAAATCATTGTATCAATTAAATGCTTTGCTCCATTAAATAACATTGCCTTTTACAATGTTATCTTATATAGCTTATGAGTTTTTATGAGAATTAATTGTAGACATGTACTTCGTAATGTGTTTATTGTTCTGTATGCTTAATGAAACTTAAATTTTAGACTTCATTTTATGTTTAAAATTTCACATTTTCTTACAATAAAGTTATATACACGTATTAATCATTGAACTGGTATTTACAAAGAAATTAAAATATATTTTAAAGGATTACATGAAACAAACTTATTTACAATTATAATAATTAGAGTAAAATTAATTTTGAAATTTTCTGATTAATATTGAATATAAGCTACATATTCAGATAGATTGCTCAAATCAGTTTAAAATAATTTTAAAAAAGAACATTCACTTTAATTTTAGCATAAAAACAAATAGTTAATTCCCAAATACAATTCTTATATTTTCCATGTGATAAATCTTTCAATATGTCATATAATTATTTTATTTTTTTCTTCATCTGTAAGTTATAAATTATACTGTTTGATAGGAATTTGAAAACTTACTATGTTGTTTGATTTTACTCATATAAGTAATGTTTTTACTATTTTAAATTTATGTAATAATTCTTCGTTTCATTTGTTAAATTTTATTTATTTTTTATTTATTAACTAAAATTAATATAATGTACAAACGTACAGATTTATCCTTGAAAACTTTTAGGAATAAAATTTTTATAAAAACATGATTACACAAGTGAAATGTAAAATTTATAAGTAAACATTTTAGACTAATTAAATTTTTGATTAAACACAAAACTATAAAAACCTAGAAAATATTCGGTACTAATTATATTAGGTCAAAATTAAAATACTAGCCGTTTTTTGAGATTAAAATCTGAAAAACGGCTAACACTTTAATTTATTATTTAAGGGATTAAAATAATATATAGATTTGTAATGCGAATGTTGCATATCGAGGACAATGTACTAATTTGTATGTTCATAAAAAATGTTTTAATTCAAATTTGGATACTTTAATATATTTTGGTATATGATTAAAATTCAATAATCTAAAAAAAATTTTAATTGATGTTATTTAGTAGTAAAATAAGATTCTAATAAGATGGAGAGTAAAAATAAAAGATAACTTGTTTTCACCCAGTAATTTTTTTTTAAATTAAAGATTAGATATGTAAGTAATTCATACAAAAATCATAAATATTTCATATATTATATTATGAACTTGATTAAGGTCCTACTAAAAAAGATAAAATGAATGTTTAATTTTACTTAACATTTTGATCACTTTAGAAGTAAATTATCAGACAATAATTTTTTACTTCTTATTAGATTGATGTTCATAAAGTAAGAGTAACATTTTTACGATCATCTACATTAAGCAATAAAACTGTGTCTTATTACGAGATACATTTTTTGGTTTCATTTGCAACATAAAAAAATAAAACACTTAAATATATTTAATTAAGCATTTTTTCATAAAATAATCTTCTGAGTTTTAAATTTCTTTAAATAATTATTATTCAGAATAATGGTAACTTTGTTCAAAAGACTGCTATAAATAAATTCGTACAAAAAAGATAAAACTTAAAAGTATACATCAAAATTTAAATATCTATAATGACTTTATTTTAAGCGAAATCCAATTTTGTGATTTCAATTATTATCTAAAAAGGTCACTCGCAAATGAAATAAGGAGTCCTGAAATTCAAATATTTTACTAGGGGCTCTAATACTATTAAACTTTACATTCAAATTTAAAAAACAAAAGTTTTATACTTTAATTTCAAAATTATTAAAAATAAATCTTGTGGAAGTGAAGAATTCATAACAAACTTTGAAAATAACAAAAAATAATTTATTCAAATTTTAAGTAATTTGATTTCTATGGTTTACATTAATTTTAAAAAATGAATTTTTAAATGCTCAGATGGGAATTTGATACTTACACCAAGCACAAATTTTTAGCTAATATATATATATATTTGCATGCATGAATCTATGTATAATTTTTAATTGCTTTTCCCATTAGATATTGATTTACATGCTGAAAATTATTTTCAAAACATTCACAAATATTGTGAATAGATATAATTTGTTTTCCTGTATTATTAAAGTGTTAACAATGTGCCATCAGTGGTGTATTAGAATCACAAGGAGTTTAGGTCAAGAATTTAATCAGTGTTCATACATTTTTACGTTTAATACAATTATGTGATCAGACTGAGGAAAATGTTGATGGGGGGG
>JAPDSC010041069.1:0-12275 GCA_026290005.1 Latrodectus geometricus
AACAGTTTTGATACAGCACGAGCAGGAAAATAACTTTTTTAAGAAATAAAAAAATTCGTTTTTTTATATAGTGACAGAATTTTCGTTCAAACCTGTGACTAGAATATTTATTTTTCTTTTCGCAAACCCAATAAATCTGAAAATAACGCTGATATAACTTGAATTCAAAAGCTGCAATCAATACAGACGCGGTTTTTTTGAAGTACGCCATTACTATTCAAAATGTCAACAATCATAGTTGCTAGAAAGTTTTTCTTTTTCTCATTTGTAACATTGAAGCTGTGGTCTAAAAGGCAGAACTTTCGAGAAACGCCATGTTTGGTCTTTCAATACAGCGCTGAATCACTTATTTTTGGGATTTGTGACAGATTAACCAGGAAATCAATTTCTTTTTATTGGATATTTTTATTTAATGAAGTAAAGAAAAAATATCTTAGATTACAATATTTATACAAGTCGTGTAAGGATCAAGATTTAATTAAATGGTTACTATTTATAAAATTTAAGAAAATTATACATATAAATGGATTTTTTAGTTATTATGTATGTTTCGCACTTTAACTTGCTATCAAGCAAACTTATTGAAATGCATGAATAAAATTTCATATATAGGTTTTTTTGTTATGTAATAAAAAATACTTATCATATCAAAAAGCTTCCGCATAATCAGGATGCGTTTTTTTTTTATGCAGACCCATGTCGGGGACTTTAAAATTTGCACGATTATGAAACTGAAACTTCTGCCTCTATCTTTTTCTAGTAAAATTTAAAAATATTTCATATTTTAACAGTAATGCAGTTATGTCTCAAATTAAAATTCATGGCTTTTCCGTTATTTACAGTTTTCTATCGATTTTAATGTGAGTATTTACTACCCCTCTGTTTATTATATTTATTTTTTAATTCTTTGATGAAGATTAATATACATCTTTTGAATTTCAAATTTGCTTCTCTTGTCAAAGGAGTTCGAGGATAATGAAAATTTTGTACATCATGGATGCTAGAATTATACCACGTCCCACAAATTTTTATTAATGATTTTGGGATTTTTGACAATTTCTTTATAGTTAGTTTTTTTTTTATCACAACTAATAGCATTAATATTGCTTGAATCATCACGCATTATTTTTGCTGCTTAAAACATTGCACATTATTTTTAGCCAACCCTATATAATTCTTTATATAGGGTTGGCTATAATTTATTGTAATAATTTATAATTTTTTTCCAAAATTCTGAAACGCTTCTTGAATAATGTTGATGGATTCTTCGTGTTCAGTTAATTTCTCATCTCTAACATGTGACCGTGAAGGCAGATAAGGTTTTGAATTTTTTTGAATGCAAGATTTTAAGATATGTTAATGGTGGAATTCGAAAATTTTATGTAAAAATAGCTGCACTAAATTGTGCTAAATATTTGAAGAGTCAGAAGTTGTTCTATATACCGAAAAAAATAATCAACTGGGTTGGTCATGTTTTACAAATGAACAATAATTGTATTTTAAAAATTGTTTTTCTACAGTGAATTTCATATAGTGTAGAAAGAATGTTTAGTCATGTAAATTAAGAATAGGCGAAGATTAGCTGCTTGCCAGTCGAAATGGTTGATAACATCTAGTATAGATGGACTTGAACCATCTTAGTCTGTCTCAGTATGAATGCTGAATTAAAATTGATTTAACCAAAATCTCTCATATAATCTTTTGAAATGAAATATTTCGTATCATATATAAAAGTAAAATACACTTTAAAGCAAAATATCTATTTTTCATACCTTACATTTCTAAGAGAAAATGTTAGTTGAAATACCTAAAAGTTAATCGTGAAATTTTATTATGCCTACATATACAATTAAGGATTAGTTAAATATTTTTTAACTATCATAATTCATTTCTGGCAAAACAAATTTATTATTTAAAAATGCAGAAACTTTAGTACAGTCATGTTGTGGGTAATTATTAATTACGAATAATAAAAATAAAGTTAATGATTATATTAATAACATTTCTAAATCTATTATTTTACTACTTTATAATTACTTATTAACAACAAATTTATTCTTTTGAAAACAAAAATATGGAACTAAATGGACAATCTAAGCAAAACAAAATATTCGGTACATCGTTTGATACATTAACATATTTCATTTTTCTGAATGTTGTTTGCTCACAGGAAAATTTCTTTCAAAAAAGGCTTAAATGGACATAATTATTTTACTGCAAGCATTTTAGAGTAAGCAATGTCTACGGTTTCCCCTCTTTTCTGCACAAACAACAATGTGCAAATAATTTTCGAAAAATTCATTAAGTGCACAGGAAATGAGGCGACACTTATTAAAGTGGCATGCAATTATTATAAAGCACTTCATTTCGAAATAATAAAGATGTCGGGAATAAAATATTTTTGATTTTTTTCGTATGGTGAAGAGCATTTGGCGAAAAATATTTTTTCTGTTTTTCCAAATTTTGTGCAATTTTTTTTTCATTAATTGTAAATTTTGTTTTCTATTCGCTCAAGCGTTTCAATTTAGTGACCTTTTCTATCAGAATTAAAAAAATTAATATAATAGTAAGAAATTGAATTAGAATAATTAACAGAAGTTTTTATTTTATCATTTTAAAAATAAGTAAAATTTTTAGAATACATATATGTATGTATACATGGATTTATTTATTAGTTGAGGTTAAATTTATCACTAAAAAATCTTTTAGAATAAAACTAAATTTTACATACATTCTAATAACGGAAAATAATTCGGAACCAAAAATGTAATTGTATGCAAATTCGAAAAAGAAGATGTATAAAAGCGAGATGGAGATAAAAAAAAATTGAAAGAAAAAAATAGACTGAGAGAAGCAGAAATAGAAAAAAAGAGAGGTATGTAATAAGTATGTTGTTATAATTAAAAAGTGTTGTTATACGAATAGTTGTTGTAAAATATATTATTATAAATATGTAAATGTATGATAATATTGTTAAATTAGATTTAATAAAAAATATTTAGTTTAATCAATCAGTAAGCATTTATAGAAAATGTTTTAAGCAATATTTAAGTCATTTTTTATATAGCAGGACACTTCTTTTACATTCATCAACTTTTAAAATATTAAGTTTAATCAATCAGTAAGCATTTATGTTTTAAGCAATATTTAAGTCAATTTTTATATAGCAGGACAGTTCTTTTACATTCATCAACTTTTATTAAAATATTTAGTTTAATCAATCAGTAAGCATTTCTAGAAAGTGTTTTAAGCAATATTTAAATCATTTTTTATATAGCAGGACAGTTCTTTTACATTCATCAACTTTTAAAATATTTTAATTTTGTTCTAAGTTCACTGTGTGTATAACAGACATTCGCGAAATGAAAAATATATAATTGTGCCATTCATTAACATAGTAACCTCATACACAAGCATACATGACATAGTATGCTTGTGTATATAGTACATCATACATCTTTATATATAAATTTTAAAATTTTCACTTAAATAATTTTCTTTCGACTTGTTTGGAAAAATAATTTTTTACATATCGCATGGATTGGTATTCACTTTATAGTTTCCTATAAAATAGTTTAACTGTTAAAGGTCATCAGATTTCATTTTAACATCCGTTGGGAATTTTGTTTCAAATATTTTTCATAGATTGTAGGTCGTATTTCAGAATCATGAGTTAAGAAACTTCAAAAACTCTCACGTATTCCTCTATAAACGAATATACATTAATACGACATCAAATGTTTGTTTGAAAACATCTGGGATTAATCTGAGAAACTTTTACTTTAAAGAGAATAGTCTAAACAGAAGGAAGCGAACCTATTTATCAAAATCATTATTAAATTTAATGAATATTTTCAACTGGGTGAGTGATATATGTGAACATATCATTTTTAGATTTTACATTTAGGAACTCGAGTTAGAATCTGAATTTAATATGATAATACAAATATCTATGTGTGTGTGATTGAGTTTTTATTTTAAAATGTAATCCTGGTTGCATATTCATCACAGCATACATTCATTTTTTCCCTCTTAGTTTTTTAAGTGAAACAAATGTATGAATTAGTATTTGCCATGTGAATTAAAAATACATTTAACAGGATGATCTTAGTGCCTATATCCATTACAATATTTTTTATTTTATTTTATTATTTTGAATGCTTTTAATATTTTTTTGAGCGAACTAAGTAAGCATATCTTCATTTTTTTCAGACAATTGCAATTGTATTCAGGGTATTAATACTGAATACGAAATAAATACCCAAGGAATTTTTAGCTATTTTAGAGTTAAGGTTTATGGAACTGTTCGCGATAACATTTATTCATTTTCTCTGTGCAATTGACTTCATAAATTGAATAAATTTGCTACTTCATTTAAATTGTTTATTTGTCTTATTCATGTTAACATATTTATTTATTTTTGTGCGTGTTTTTACTTGGAATTGAACCAATGATGGGAAGAGTGAGTCTTCTTGTCTGCTTTTGTGTGGTTCTTTCAGAAAATAGCACGGAAAAAGAAAAAAAAATACGACACAAAACCAGTCAAAATTTACAAGGCATGAACACAACTGTATAGTCATGTCCTTCAACTTTATTCCTCAGAAATTTATTTTATACCGATTTTGGCGTCTTTTTTATATTGAAAATGTATCGAATTGTGTTGTCGTGTGGTAATTGTCACATGTCAATAATGAGATCATTTGAATTGAATTTGTGTATATTTTATCTATGACAATTTTATCTTGAACAGAAACCAAATACCATAAAAATGAAATTTAGTTTCAAAATATCAAGATTTTTATATTCTAGGATTTTCAAATTGGAAATTCTTTCCAGTGTCTAGACAAAATTTTGCTTAACAATTGAATTTATGCTACATAGAATGATGTTTGGATGATGTTTGAATTGCAATGCACAGATAATGTTTGGGTTATAAAAAATAATTTTGATATTGACATTTGTTATTTTAAAATAGTAGTTTCAAGTAATAGAAAAGTTTTTCTCAGTTGGTTTCAGGGATCTAAGTGAAACAAAGCAACGTTAGTTTTTGTTAAAAGGACTTTCAATACTTAATTACTATATAGATTTAGAATTCTCCCTTTTAATATAGATAATGACAACTTGATATCTAATTAAAGAAACAAATAATTATAGAGTTAGAAATTTAGCGATGATATAGAAATGATAGAGGAAAAAAATGTGAGCTTAGATCACAATGCAAATGGTCTGTTTTGAAAGACCTAAAGAAGGAAAATGTGTTGATTTTTAACATAATATATAATCATGACACATAAGAAACTTGAGAAAATCTAGCTTTTGCTAATTTTTCCTTATTAAAGTTTACAAATTTATGCGAATGATCACTTTTAATCACGCTGTTTCATCAAGAGTCAATTGAGAAGTAGCTTCATTGATGAGAACCTGGAATTATGCTATTGCCTGGAATAAGAAACAACAACATACAAACTTATGTTACAAAAAATTTTCAAGAAAATGTAAGACATCCATATTAGTGTTTGCTTGTCCTTATCATGATGAAGTTTTTGGATACTCATTACAATTATGATTGCTTCTACTAAAGTTATATATTTTTCATGTAACAAATTTTATCCGAAGACAATTATCAATTAATCAAAAGGATCAGTGTTTATATTAATCTGCTTAATTTAGTAAAAAATAGTTAAATGAAACATACTATTTTAATCTTTTATCTATTCTAAATGTATCATGTAGAGGTATTAGAAACATGAAGAAAATAGGGCATAGAAATACATGTTTCATTTGTTTTAAGTTAAAACTATTTTTAATCATGGTCACACAGAATTAAAACTAATGACGTTTAATTGTCACAATTTAGTATAAATACAAAAGTTTGATAACATTTAAATTTGTATGTTGTTTCAAAGGAAATTTATTGTTTATTTAAATATAAATTTTCATTAATTAAAATATTTTTAAGGAACAGAACATGCGCACTTAAAACCATTTTGCAATCTAAATCTATACTAATTTATAAAAGATTTTGAAATAATGTATTTTTGAACATTAATAAGATTATGTATACCAGAATTCCAAATTGTTTAAATCTGTTGGTGTTCAATAGATAAATATTATATTAATAAATTATTTTTTTTATATTTAGTTATGCACTTATTTTTAATTGCAATTTTAAATGTAAATAAATAATTTAGGAATTAAGCAATAAATATAATGAAGGAATTAGAGTTTTTTAAATTATTTTTATTCCTTATTCTAAACTAATTTTTTATAGAAAAATGTTTATGTATGGGAATTGACATATCTAGAAATAATATTTTCTTGTAAGTCAATGAGTAAATTTAATGTGTTCCATTTAATTTTGACGAAACTAATTTTAATTATATTAATTAGGTAAAAACGTTCTTTGGTAAAAACGAAAAATTTTTAATTTTAGGTAAAAACAAAAAAATTCAATGAAGCTCATATATTCAGTATCTTATATTTTAAATGAATTAGGAATGCGCTTTAATTAATTTTTAGTAATCATTTGTAGCAATCATTTGGTAATATATCAGTAAAACCAATTTTACTTGACAGTCAATCATCTTGCCAAAGTATATTGTATTTTGATGGCAAATTAGAGCTTCTAAATTCTTTTTTATGCAATCAAATTTACATGATCTTATAACAGTGTAGTTTACAAATCTGGTTGAGTGATTCACTAGCGTCACGAGTACATTATGCATATTTTCATATATAGTATGCGACGAGTTGGCTGTAATTGCCACATTAGTCAGTTGTTCTTACCTGCAGTTATTGTGATTCAGGAATAAACAACTTGTTTATAAAGCAGGAAAACCTATCAGGATTCAATAATTCTTCTATGGAGTTTATTCTAAGAAATCTAATAGACTGACACTTGCGTTATTTCTAATACCTCTTAGAGAAATCATTTTCTAAAAAATTACATATGAAAAAAATCTAATTCTTCGAATCGAATGCATATTTGATGACAGGAGTGTAAGAGGATTTTCCCAATTATAAATGATTAGTAAAATTGATTCGATTTTGAACAATGAATTCTTATTTGTGAATTTTTTTAAGTGCAGCTGTTGCCTTATATTTTTTTATACATTAATTATATTTATTATATTTTATTACATAAATTATATTTAATTACTATTGTACATTGCAATTACATTAATTATATTTTGTTACATTAAAAATAATAATAGCCTGTCTAACATTTAATAATTTTTAAGTGCAGCTATTGCCCTCCATTTTGTTTGCTCTTTCTCAGTAATGTTTTAGAATTAAAAATATTTAAACATTTAAGTATTATTTGATTTGTTAATTCTTAATATAAAAATATATTTAGTAATTTTTAATCTTGAATTTAATACTTGTAGGAAATTAAACTGGAAGACTATTTTTACAATTCAAAATAAAGTTCATACAGAAAATATGCGATAAAATAAATAAGTTTTGAGAAATAGCATCTGAGTTTATTTATTATTTCACTTTTTCATTATTGAAAATAATGATTAATAAAACAAAAAAGTAGAATAAAATAAATATATAATATAACAAAACAAAAGAAAAAGAGTTGGATTTTTAATAATTAAATTTTTTTAATTATCACAAGCATCTTTTATTCAATTCCTATATTATTAGTTCGTAGTCTTTCTATGTATACTATTGTTCAAATTTTCAATTGTTAATAAAATACTTTTTATTCATCCACTCAAATTCAAATGCATTTTTTAAAACTTGTAATGTATGACCTAGATGCTAAACAGATTTTTCAAAAATTAATTCTATAATTAAGCTAAGTTAATTAATTCTAGTTTTATATAAGCGAAAAATGCATTATTGAGTAGTACTGCAATCTGTTGGCATCAGCACTTATTATCTCTGTCTTTACACATTTCTTGTCCTTTTAATTTTTTTTTATTATCTTGTAAATGAGTTTGTTACTTTCTTTAAAAATTCAACTTTGTGGTTTTGAAATAAATGAGTGAAAGAGATGGAAAGTGTGTGTGTGAGACAAAGTTTTTTCTAATTTAAAAAAATGTAGGAAAATTATTTATAAAAGGCTTTCTGCAATATAGTTAAATGATAAATTTGTCTTGCAATGACAATGTTGGTAGAGTGTCGGTGTATTGTAGAGTTCTCATGTTTTAAGAGTATTGTAAAAGCATAAAAGTAACCAAAGCAATTAACTTAACAAACTGGATTAATGGCATCAACCCTTGCTTCACAAATGGACAATACGAAATTTAATTAACGGTATACCTAAGATATAATTTTTCTTTATTTACTTTTATGTATTGCTTGTTTATTTTTTTGCCATAAAAATAATATCATTACTTTTGAACTAAAAATCTAATTTTTATGAATAAAAATGAGCAAATTAATATTATTATCATTTAAATTAATAATAATCTATAGCAAAAATATTTTTACAATATATTTAGTTTTGAAATTTAAGATAGGAACTTAATAAATAATTAAAATTCTTCAACTAACTTTTGATAGATTAAAAAGGGCCGAAATAAAGTAAAATGTAAAATTATAAAAGAAATTGTAAAAAACAATGTTATTTTTCATTTTCTTATGAATATAAAATGTTTCTCTATAAATAATGGATCAAATTAATAAACAAAAATGCTATTAAAGAAATTTAAAACATGATGTGATTCATGCTTAGCTAAAATTTTCAGGCATTCCGAAAGTGTCAAGAATACATCGAATGAAAAGCATATGCGATGACAGGAGTCTAAGAGAATTTTGGATATTTTCCCAATTATTTCGAAGTAAAAGTTATTTGATTTGGAGCAAATGAATTCTTTTCTGTGAATTTTTTATTAATTTAGATTATTTTCTTTTTGTTGCTGTTAGAAGTTTTGGCAGACCAATAGTAGAAACGCTATTTTACAGAATGTTGAGCTCATAAATGCTTAAGATATGTCTAACTTCTCGAAAAAAATATAAATTATAATATGTGTTTACACGATTTGAAGAGTTCTTCAATAAATAAATAAACTTTTTCTACGAGAATTATATTTCACTGGTACTTATTATTAGATGAACAAAAGAATAAGACAGTTTAAAAAAGTTAATCAGAGCTTTAATTTTAATCTTTTGAAAAATAATGCATTTATTTGCAATATACTAATTTTTATATATTGACGTGATTAAGATTAATTCAAATAGCCTCGAATATTTGATAAAGGGTTTAAGTTAAAGTTTCATTGTTTGTGTGTTTTAACGTGGGTATTTTTTTGAAAAAAAGGAAAGGGCAATGGAAATAACAAAATTTTAAAAGTTTAAAGAATAATGAATGCATTTGAATTCAAACTGTATATTTAAGTAAATAGCATTGTCTTAGTTGGTTGCTTATCCAAATAGATTACATAAAATTATAAGTGAAGTTAACTATTTAATGCAAGACATGTTTAATGTGATATAGATAATACCCTTATTAGGTTTGTTTAATAGATGGAAGATGAGATTACACAGCAAAATTTTCTCTGGCCAGTTATGACTGATAATAGATATCGAAAAATCTTTTAATCATGAACAATTATCAAGATAAAATTCTTCAAAGGACGAAATTTCGGAAGTTCATTGGAATTCCAACAATATAATGTAAGAACATTTATTGCTATTTGCTTAATGTACTGTTTTACTAGAAATTTAAACCTGTTTGTATTGTTCAAATATTATTTCTAGAAATTTGATTTTCTATAAACATTGTTTTCATAAATTGTATAGATTATTTGAAGGCTAAATATAATAATAGTAAATAAATATAAAAATAAATTGCAATTATTATATTTTTGTCTGAAAGTATTCATTATCAGTACAGTTGAAAATAATGTTAAAATAGTATGTCAAAATAAATATTTTTCAGAATTACTACAAAAAAAGTTGACATATGTTTGCCTTTCAATTATTTATTATGTACGTATTTTAATGGAGTTGCGTCACTGATTTTCTTGTATTTTAATGGAGTTGGAGCATATAAATATATAGTACCTATACTGGGATAAATGAGAAGAATATCTTAGTTGAACATTATAATTTGAATAGTTTTGTTGTTTTAGAAATGTGGAAAATCCCTTGAAAAAAATATATATAGTTGAGCTTTAACAGTTATGAAATTCCTGTGTGCATGTTGTTAATGGCATTAGAAATTTAAAACAATTTAAAATCTCTTATAAAATGACTATTAGAGCATATTTAGGAGCATATATACTTGTATTGAAAAAATATATGGGTTTTCATTTTATTTTTCAAGAAATAAAAATTTAGAGGAATGACTGAGCTACTTTTTAAAAGCTTTGATAGAACTTGATGTTTTTAAATAAATTATAATCAAAAAGTGAATAAAAATATATATCAATATAAATTTTTTATATAATTTTATTACTTGAAATTTATTTGTTAAAACTGTTAGGAAAAGGAATATGATTATTTATTATAAAAATAAAATATTGGTTTGTGATTCGATAGTTAAAACATAAATTAAACTGTACTCATATGGCTGATAAAATTTAAAAGTAAAATTTAAGTAGTGAGTTTGTTTTACAAATTTATACAAATAAAAAAAAATTAAAATATGTAATTTATAAAAACAAAAAAATTTAAACTTACTAATAGAATAGGCTTTGTTCAATAGTAAAAATATATAAGCTCAAATCCATATACATAATTTTATATGATCATACTTAAATATTATATATTTTTAATAATTTTTTAAATTCGCTTCAATAAAAGTTACTTTTAATTAAACGATCTTAATTTTCTTAGTATTTTTAATTTTTGAGAAACAGCTTGATAATAATAAATCGTTGATTAATTTAATAATATTTTCAACTGTGTTACATACATAAACTATAAAACTTAAAATGAAACTAAAGATTAAAAATACTAATTGTAGAAAAACAAGTATTTATAAGAAAAAAATATGTACACAGATTAAAAAATTTGTAAGAGAATCAACAACAATATGTAGAAAATTGAAATTAGTTGCTCTTTTAATAATATAATAATAAAAAAACCTTAAAACATAATGATTTAAAAATTATCAGATTAAGCAAATATATTCACATTCCATCATTTACTGTTGGAATATAAAAATTAAAAAGTAAAGGTATTTTTATTATAAAATAAAATTTTCGAAATGGTATTACCTTGCCACATATTATTTCCAGCTTCAATGTAAATTGAATTGCATTTCATTTTTACATGAAATGAAATGCAATTCAATTGGATTTATAACTATAAAACATTTATAACTATAAATGTTTTATAGTTGTCATTTTTATATGAAATGAGATTTTAATGCATGAAATGTTTTACTAATTAATCCTAAAAATTCTTTTTAAAATTGCAAGGCATTGCAAATTGTTTCGCATGGATTAGCCTTTTCCTTTGGTGTTGCTTTCTCTGTTTCATGTGGTTGGATTTATAACTATAAAACATGTATAGTTATAAATCCCATTATTTTGATATTGCAGAAAAATGATTTTTCACTGCAATTTTGAGAAAAATTTGATATGACAGCCAGAAAAAAAGATATTCTGATAAGCCTGAACTGTTTTTTCTCAGAAAAATATATTAATAAAAAAGAGTTTCTTTATAGTCTCGGTAAAACTCAATCACTCAACTTCTGTCATAAAACAATTTTCACTTTTAATCTAAAATACGAGAAGATATTTTTTCGAGATTCTTAAATGAAATGTGACTTATGAAAGTATTTGACAAAGTTTTCTATATATTGAAGAAGAAAAAATTTGAATCAATTTGCATGATTGTAAAACCATTAATTAATGTGGAATAATATAAAATCTAATTTTTGAATATTTAGTAAACAAAAGTTATAAAAATCAATACTTTTGCTAACAAGCTCAAATGCTTAAGTTAAAAATGATACAAAAAGTTATTAAACTTACTTCTGGAGATTAATTATGAAACACCCAGCTACTTTTTCTAAATTTTAAAGCTAAATTTCAAAATTTTTAATTGTTAGTTATCCTAAATTTTAATTGCTTAATTTATCATTTTGTTTCATAATTTTCATTTGCATAAACTGTTAAAACACTTGCAAATTTAAAAGCAACTTGAACAAGAAATGGAAACCGTATTTGGAAAATATTAAAATTAAAGGCTGTTTTAGTTGAATATATTTGTAAATTATCTTATTGTAGTTTGGTTATATATTATAATCATAAAAAAGTGTGAAAAATAAACTTCTTTACCTGAAGTATTTTTATATTTGATGATGTTAT
>JAPDSC010041076.1:9350-20071 GCA_026290005.1 Latrodectus geometricus
TAATATATATATATATATATATATATATATATAAGGAAACTCTTAGTGATAGTTTTTTAAGATTCAGTAAAACAAATTTTTTTAATTTGATAAAAGTATTTTTTATAAAATTAAATTTCTTGTAGTAATTTATTGTCACACTAAAAATTCAATATAGATTGATCATTTATTTTGAATTCAAAAAGTGATCAATAAGAAATGTATTTATCAGTTTCTTTAAGTTTAAAAGTGACAAGCAAATGAATGTTTATAGGTGATAAATTTCGAAACTTTTCTTTTCAAAAATGGGAAAGCAAATTTATCTCATATAATAGTTATCCAGTTATATATTTTTAACAATAAAACTATTTAGAATAAACAATTTGAAACACACACACACATGAAATTGGTTTATTTTACTTGTTTATCATTGCAGTTGAAAATATTTCAATTATTGTCTGAAATTTCATATGAATGAAAACTATTGATATGAAATGTCAGTGATGTCAAGGACCAATTTCTTCTTTAGCCCATTATAAACATCACAAATTAGTTACTTACTTGTATTAAATGTTACTATATCTAAGTAAAGTACAGAGTGAATCTAAAATGGCTGATAGAAAATTGAATTATTACAAGAATTTCGGCATTCTGCGGATAATGAAGTCATCGATTACATTAAGTGGAGCTCAAGTGCATTAAAAAAATAACTCTGCAAATAATATCGAGATCTCTTAGCATGAAGAAAAGGAGACTTCAAAGCATTACTATGCCTACTCAATTTTCTGTGTCAAAGAAGAATAAATTGAATTTCTATTCCGTTTTACTTTATCTGTGTGCTTACCAAAATAAATTTGGTTGATTGAGAAAACATATCAAAGAAAGATCGACTTGGAAATGACTTATATCGCCTTCGATATTGAGAAAAAGATTTTAAGGATGACTCTAAATCAATTCATTTTTAAATCTTTGTTAACTGTGTAAGTTATTACCCAGAGAGTTAAATATTTATTGACATCTTTCTTTATTACTCCTCCTGTCTGGTTAATGGGGTTTAATAGAATATTCAAACTATTCATAATTTTATTTATGCTTTTGTGTATTTCATTACTTATCATCTCTTTGATCGAAGCTTAGGTGTTCATCTATAAAATAATGAGATTACATATTTTATCTATTAATCAAAAGGAAAGTAATATAGCATTTTTAAGAATAGCAGTCACTACAAAGTTTTTTTGTGAAAATATAAATGTTTCAGATGAATTTCAAAATACATTTAAAAAGAATTTTCAAATTAAAGATGATCTAAATTTAGATTTATCAAATGAAACTTTGACTTATACAATTTAAAACTTATTTATCATATTTTTTTAATGAATTTGTCTATCTCATAAATTTGTAAAAATATAATTCTATCTTAATAAATAATTAATTACTTGAATTAAAATGATTAGTAATGATTACTAAATCCCTTTCACATTAATTATACAGTAAGAAGAGAGACCAAATCTGTATAAAGAAATATATAGATGCAATTTTTGTAACTTTATAAAATTGTTTCTTATGTAATTTTAAAATTATTATAGAAGTAATTTGCCTAGTAATTAAATTAGGAAAAAAACCTAATTGAAAGTAATTACTTTTTAAAACAAATTTCATAAAGTTTTGTTTTAAAAAATTAAGTTTTATTCTTTAGAATAATTTATGCAAAATGTATGCATTTCATTTTGCTTTGTTTGTAAACAGTTTAAGATAAATAAAAAATTATATATTGATACCATTGTAAGAAAAGAAATAGAAAAAAATATGTGCATTATAAATTAAAATAAATTCATGTTTGTGAAAATTGCAACACCATGAAGGACTTACATGAGTGAGCTAAAATTTTCAGAAAATGCAAAATAGGGTATGATATGTAAATGATTTGAATTTAAGATTCATAGCGCATGCTATGCTGATCAGCGCCCTCTGAACGGTGGATGGATCCGAATAAGTAGACGGCTGTAGCGAGGCGTGTATGGTTATCGGTAGTTATCTGCTAGTTTTAAACGTTAGGTCAGTCGTTACTTATACCTCTTTGATGGAAAAGAGCGAGATTTGAACAATTGATGGAGCTTAAGCGGGGAAGAATCATTGGCCTTCGTGAAGCTGGATTGTCTTATCGAGCAGAAGCCGCTCGTGTGAAGCGTAACAGCAGCACAGTGATGCGTTTTTGGAAATGTCGGGCAACTTGGAAATCCTAGAGTGGACCCCAAAATGCGAGTCAGTGAACCATAATAGACACCTGGTCCGCTTGGCACTGACGGACCGTACAGCTTCCTTTCGACAATTGGTAGCACAGTGGTCAATAGCTACAGGTGTTCCATTGTGTGCTTCATCAATTCTTAGACTTCTCTGCAGAATGGATCGCGTGCTAGGACTCCTTTATACATGATTATCCTTAAGCAAAACCATCACCGCCTGTGGTTACAATGGGCCAATCAACATAAGGACTGGCATGCTGATTGGCAATTTGTTATGTTTTCTGATGAATCCCGCTTTAATTTGTAACAGTTTGATGGCTGCATTCGTGTCAGATTTTGATGGCTGTATGCTAGTAAACGCCACCTTCTGGAGTGCATTATCGAACGCTACAGTGGACGAACACCGGCAGTTATTGTCTGGAATCCCGTTGCATTTCATGGACGATCTCATCTGCTACAAATTGTGGGTAATCTGAAAAGCAACTGGTACAACAGTTAAGTTCATTAATTTCCTTTCATCATTCCTTTCCTTCAAGTTTTTCCAGCGCTGTATTTCAACAGGAAAATGTCCGCCTTCATATTGTGTTGTAGCACGAGATAAAGTATGGCTATTGGTTTGACATAATAAGTCAGTGCGAGCCTCTGGTTTCTTTAAAGTGTTTTATTCAACAGCAACAACATGACTAGAGAAAAAGTTAGAAGTACAGTATGAAGAAATGGAATCACATGACCTAACACAGCGCCATCTATAGGAAATGAATGTTAGTTAGCTTAAGTGGAAGGAAGAAGATGCAACATCCTCCAACCGCAAAAGGATAAAATTTTAATCTAGCCAAAATTTCAAGTTAAAAATTGAACATTAAAAATTCAAGTGAAATTAGCTTGTTACAAATACATAAAGCATCTAAACATGTGCTAAGGAAAAAACATTAATGAAGACCAATACAAAATTGATATTACAATTTAACAGGTTTGCAGTTCTCAAAGTTTTACTTAAAATACCCGATGTTTCCAAACGAAACAATCTTTGAAATGGTCGCACCACCTGTCCATTTTCAGTTTTGACCCTTGCAACTCGGGAAACACCATCACGTCCTTTATAGATTTCAATGATTTTGGCTAAAGGCCAATCAACACGTTTCTTACCATCAGAGCTGATTAATACCATATCTCCCACCTCAAGTGGGGTTTGATGGACGTGTCTGGAATGTTTAAGGAGAGAAATATATTCCTTTTGAAAACGCGTCTTAAGCTTTTGTTTAACGGACTGGAGGTGTTTCGCACGTTTGCGTAGGTTCAGCACATTCTGTTCAAGATCCTCGACTCTGAATTCAGTCTGATCCTGTAAAAAGAGAGAAGGTGTTAGTGGCACAAGATCTGATGGCTCTTCGGAGAGGTAAGTAAGAGATCTGCTGTTGAGGATGGCTTCACACTCACACACAACAGTATACAGTTCTTCGTAGCCAAGACTCGCTTTTCCCAAATTCCGTCTCAACAATTCCTTCAACATTCTTACCACTCTTTCCCACCAACCTCCCCACCAAGCGGCAGTAGGTGGATTAAAATGCCAGGAGATCTTTTTCAAATCTGAATGAGACACAATTTTACTCCAATCGATATTTTTGAACTCGTTGTTTGCACCGATGAAATTGGTTCCATTATCAGAGTAGATTGTTTTCACTCGCCCTCGACGCGAGATGAATCGTCTCAAAGCAAGAAGAAAACTTTGTGTGGAAATGTCCGAGACAAGCTCGAAATGCACCGCACGGTACACTGCACACGTGAAGATAGCAATCCAAACTTTATCACGATTTCGAAGAACCAAGGGACCTGCTAGGTCTACTCCAGTTGTTTCGAAGACGGCCGACATTCGCACACGTTCTTCAGGAAGAGGAGCAAACATTGTAGTAGCAGGTTTGGACTTAAATCTTTGGCAAATTATGCATTTGGATACAACTGAACGAACAGTTTTCCTAGATCGCAAGATCCAGTATCTCTCACGAAGGATTGTGACTCGAGTTTGTACACCTACGTGATTGAAGGTTCGATGAGTTTCCTCTATGAGTTTGGAAACAAGCTCATGCTTGTCTGGCAGCAGGATAGGACGCCTGAAAAAATCATCATCACCTGTGAAGATTAATTTTGTCTCTACTCTAAGAATACCATTGGAGTCCTGGTATATGACAAAGTTAGGAGGAATTAATTTGCGGTTTTTTCCGAATGTCTGTCTTTGTATATAAATGAATATTTCAAGCTCAGATTGGACGATCTCTTCATTTGCTAAGTTCCCCTTTAAGATAGTTTCACTACGATTATTTATTAAAGATTTAGCATTAGAAATAAAACGTTTTATATAAGCCAGAATTCTAGCAATTGTAGAAAATTTTGAAACTCTATTAGTCCAATCAAAGAAATTGGATGCGGAGTTATTTAAGGAGATACTTGACGTAACAGTAGGTTTTAATTCAGTGGTTGCCAGTTCCAATGCATCGGAAAAATCACAGTTTTCAGTTTTTGGCCAAGAGTCTCGATTTTCTAACCATTTGGGACCCTCCCACCAACGAAGACAAAAGAGAGTTTGGGCGTTGCATCCACGAGACGCAATGTCTGCTGCATTCATTTGAGATGGTTTTCCATGTTCCGGTATTCTTTATCCAACAAAGAACTACTTTAGAGTCAGTCCAGTAGAAGGTTGGGATACCAGAGATGTTCAAGGAAGTTTTGACTGTCTGGACTAAACGAGTACCAATTAAAGCAGCAAGGAGTTCTAGTTTTGGTGTAGACATTTCAATTTTGATTTTAGTGATGGGATCCTTTCTTAGAGGAGCGACACGTGATTTTGTCTGAACTAATCTAATTATAACTTCATTTTGGCATTCGATACGCAAAAACACGCACGCTGCAAATGCCCTCCCACTAGCATCGCTAAACATGTGAATGGTAGTAGTTGACTCAGTAATTAATCCCCCGAAATAACGCGGAATTTGAATAAATTTCAAAAAACCCAGGTTAGAAAGCCAAATTTTAAATTCCTCTACAATTTCAGAGGGAAGTTTACGATCCCATCACAGCTTATCGTTTTCCCACGCTTTTTGCATTAGAAGCTTTGGAATGAGTGTTACGGGTGCGGTAAAACCGATTGGATCGAAAATTTTTTGCGAAATCGACAAAAGTTGCCTTTTTGTACATTTATCATTAATTTCAGTTGTGATGCAGTTAACATCACACGCAATTGTATCTGAATCGGGATACCATAAAAGACCAAGTACAGGAGAATATCTACAGTCATTTAAATCCCGATTTTCACTTTGAGAAGAAAAAACCCATCCCGTAAGCTCAAAACCAGCTTGGGACATTACTTGACAAGCCGTCTTTGAAAATTGTTCCGACTCGAGATTGTTTTCGACGCTTGTCACTACGTTGTCAACGTTAAATGCATCTTTCAATTTTAGAGTGATATCATTCCCATTTTCTTTCATTTTATCTGGGTGGTGATAAATTGTTACCATAAGCAAAAATGGACTTGATGAAAGGCCAAATACCACTCTACAATGTCTGTAGATTTTAATTTTGCGTTTTTCAAAGTCTTCCCACCAAAGAAACCGAAGAAAATTTCTATCGGAAGGAGATACGCTTATTTGAAGAAATGCTTTGCTTATGTCAGAAATCACGCCAATTTTATTCTTGCGAAATCTATTTAAAATATTGGGAATCATTTCAATATAATTCGGACCTGTAGCTAAACATTGATTCAAGGAAACGGCATTTTCATCTTTGGACGAAGCATCGAATACGGGCCGTATTTTAGTTGTTAAACTAGATTCCTTAAAAACAGCTCTGTGAGGGAGATACCTGCATGTCATTTCATTTTCTTTTTCGTTAACTGACACTAGTTCTATGATCCCCTTTTGTTCCCATTCCTTAAAAATGTTGTCATAAGACTCAAATTTTCCATTCGCGATAAGTTTAGAAGTCATGGAGCCTAAAAGTCTCTCCGAATGATCTCTCAAATCACTTAAGTTAGGATGACCTTCAATCCATGGAAGATTTACTTCGTACCTACCATCACGAAATTTAACAGTTTTTTCGAAAAAAGACAAAGTTTCACTATCGATTTCTGTTTTTGTTTTATTTTCTACGGGATCTCTAATACCAAGAATATCCAATGACCAAAGGTCGCAAATTTTGCTAGCACTATGCAGCGAAATTATGGGCATAGCATGAGTAGAACTAGTTTTAGAGGATTCTGATTTCCCCATTACTACCCATCCTAAGTACGTTTGGACAGCGGTTAAACCATTGGGCTGTTGACTGATACAACCAGTCAAAAGTTTTCCTAAATAATCAGCACCAATAAGGACCGATATATCAGAATTATCATTTTCACTATAGGATAAATAAATACCAAGTTTAGTGAAGCATTTAGTATCAATTTTACTTATTTTAGGAACGGTACCACAAATAGTTTCTTTGTCCAACAATACTACTTCACACGAAAAGTTTCCGCGTATTTCCTGAAGCTCACACTTTAAAGCTGAATGCTTAATTTTTTCCGTTTCAATACCGCCAAATAAACTATGCGTTAGAAACTCAGAGTGGTCATGTTTTAAGTTTAAATACTCTGCAACATCACGAGCTATATAAGAACGCTGCGACGCCGAATCGAATAAACAACGAACAATTTTTGACCTGGAAGGGCCTGACACTCTTATTTGAAGCGTTTGTAATAAAACATCTGCTGAATGAGACGAGCTATGACTCACGACACTATTTGTCTCAATTTTGTTAATACATGCAACAGATTCTTCCCCTTTGCTTAAATTGGGGCATAATATCGGATAATGTTTTTTAGTACAGACTATGCATCGAAGGCTCATTGTACATTTATTAGCGCGGCAATTAATTCTTAAACAAGATAAACATCTCTTTGCCCTAAGTACCTTGTCCCTTCTTTCCTTTAATGTAAACTTTCGAGCGGTGAAGCAGTCACTACTTCTATGTGTGGGCTTATCGCAGAATAAGCAATATAACTCAGCCCTGTTACGTCTATCATAGCCTCTTCGGGCATCTGTTTTAGTTTGAGTTGTTAATGCAGCTGCAGTCGGGACAAGAGGCGCCGAATTTATTTTACGATCGGATTCAGTTTTATTTATTTTATCTACTTTGGTTTTATCCATTGAGCAAAAACCCTTAGCTATTCGAATCCGTTCACTGCCTATTACTTCATTCCGAAGAAACTGCATGAGTAATTCAAGGTCATTATTCATATTTCCTGATCGGGAAGTTGAATTCCTCTCTCCCAGATAGCAAACAGTGGTCCTCAAGATGTTCGGAGAACGTCCTCTTACGTCCACCTGGACTTAAGAGGACGTCCGGTAGGGGTGCAGCGACGTCTTACGGACATTCTCCGCACGTACCAATGTCCGGAAGTAACACGTACGTAGGTCGTCCAATAGACCTCCGAGACGGACGTGATTTGGCACTTATTGGACGTGATTTGGCACATATTGACCGTGATCTGGTACATATTGGACGTGATTTGGCACATATTTGCCGTAATCTGGCACATATTGGACGTGATTTGGCACATATTGGCCGTAATCTGGCACATATTGGACGTGATTTGGTACATATTTGGACATTCATATAACAGCCATATTAAGCGTGTTTTTAAATTTTAGTATTAAATTATGTGCACTATCATTGTTTTTAAGCAATAATTCAGTAAACTTTTTGTATGTTATTAAAGTTTACATACTTTATTTACTAATATAATTATATGTATTTTTGTTTATAACTTCATTATTATTCATTAAGTTTTTTCACTGTTATTTTTTTCTGCAATAATTCAGTAAACTTTTTGTATGTTATTAAAGTTTACATACTTTATTTACTAATAATTGTGTATTTTTGTTTATAACTTTATTATTATTCAGTAAACTTTTTTCAATGTTATTTTTTTCTGCAATAATTCAGTAAACTTTTTGTATGTTATTAAAGTTTACATACTTTATTTACTAATAATTATGTGTATTTCTGTTTATAACTTCATTATTATTCATAAAGCTTTTTTCACTGTTATTTTTTTCTGTAAGTAGTGACAGATACCATTTCGCAAAAAAATAAAGAAAGGAAAAATAATTATTTTTCCTTTCTTTAATCTTTTTTGCAACATTATTATGAATATAAATTACTACTGTTCTAAAAAATAAATGCAATAAAATTGTCAAGGTATTAACCGAAAATTTCATTCGAAGGAAATATTAATACTTCTGACAAAGGAATTCTTTTGGGGTATATCTAAATGCTAAATTTTTAAAATGAAAGATATCTAAAAAAAGGCTACATTATTTAGAAGTATATCATACTTTTAAACAATGTAGCATTTTTTTAAATATAAGAGAAATATACAGGTTTTAATATAAGCAAATGCATTACAATATTAGCAAATATATTAATATAGATTTAAATATTTGAATTTATGCTTATGTGAAACAGGGGGAACTGCTAAGCGATTAAAATTTCATAGAAGAAATAAATACAAATATATCAATTTTAATATAAGCATATATATTGTAATATAGATTAAAATATTTGCATTTGTTTGTAACACAGGAAGAATTTTTAAATGATTGAATTTTAAAAAAGAAGAATAAATAAATATATATGTATATAAAACACTGGTATATATATATACCAAAACATTTTATTCACACACACAAATGCACATGAAAATTAACTCATTTAATCTACAACAATCATTTAAATAACAGAGAATCCACAATTTCAATTGGCACAATTAAATTAAGTTCTAATTAATAATTATCTAATTTTTATTTTTCTCGCATAAGAAAATAGCCAATTTCTGAAATGTTTCCATGAGACTATTTTAACAGCATCATTATGATTTATAACACCATAATTCCATTTCAAACACCATAATTATATTTTGTTTTCTTTGAAATATTCAAAATTCTTTTTTCATTTAAAGAGTGATTCAAAATTGCACAGTTTTAAGTATAAATCAAATGAATTTAAGAAATTAAATGAAATATAATTTGGGACAGAATATAGTTTTTAGATTGTTAATTTCACAGAATTCTATATACACACTCAATTTTTATTCACAATCATTATTATTATTAAAATCATTATTATTTACACAATCATTATTTTTTTCTGTTTCTCCACCCTTTCTTCAGCATGCCGCAGCCAATTCGATATGCTCTTAGCCATCTCTGCTTTTGTAACTTGAGGCATATGAAAACAGACTGCATCTATTATTAAAAAAAGAAATTAATATTTTATAAGATAATCTAGAAAGATCAAGATTATCAGAAACAAAACTTTATATGTTAAGGTTTAATGATTATTTCAACAACTTAAATTTTATTTTAAAGATATAAATTAGTTTAAAAGAGCTACTGTTAAAAAAATTCAACACTTGTAAAGCAATAAAGCAAAATAATTTTCTTATCACCATTAGATTCGCATTTGATAGTTAAAAAATAAACAACACATGGACTTAAAGACATAACAAATCCCAACAATGAAATAGCAAGTTTTAAATTTTTAATACTTTTTATTACATATTAAAATTAGTCTGATAAAGAAATAACCTTTCAAATTGATTAAATATAAAATTAGTCCAAAATTCAATCCTTTCCAGCCGTAATTTTATAATCTGCAGTTGCTTTAAAATTTCTGAAAAATCTAAACTAGAGATGCATCTTTTTCATTGAAAGAGAATATAAATTTGTTTTTATGAATCAAAAATTTATTTAGTGAAATCATCATGCAAAATTTTAAGAAAATAAAATTTCATGTTAGAAATGTATACATTTTTTCTTTAAAATTTATTATTAAATAAAATTTGTGTTATTAAATATTCCTTTCTAAATTAAGATTAAATAATATAATGACTTGTAAGATGACTTTTCTATTAATAATCTACTTACACACTCAAATTTAGGAATGAATTATTTAACATTCAGTTTTAATTTTAGCTCTGTAATTCCCTATAAATTCATTCAACACATTAAAACAATACAATTTAAAAAATATAATGACTTTGGAGCTACTATGTGATTAACAAATGATCTTTCATAACATTTTAAAGTAAAATTTTTAAACTAAAAATTTCTACATTCATAAATTGTAAAATGAGAAGAATACATAAAATTAGCCAGCCTGAATATTGCTATTTATTTATTGAAAAGACTTGATGCATTATACAGTATAATAATTATACACAAATTAAGAAATCATATATTTAGTTTCAAAACATAAGATTAGAACAATACAAGTACTTTACATCACACCTTAATATTAACTTCTTAACATGAAAAAACAATTTAAAAATAAAATCTTTAGCATTTATAATCTTAATAATGGGAGAATTAAAATATCCATTGAATTATAACATTGGAATATATGTTTACAATCATCTACTTTTTGATAGCAGTAACGTAAGGCTTAACAATTATGATAAATAGTATA